>CM055117.1:1093360979-1093586460 GCA_029206835.1 Rana muscosa
TTTAACAGGCTTCTGTTAGAGGGACATTGGCCCCCTTAGTGCCCACCAGTGCTGCTAATCAGTGTCCATCAGTACTGATAATCAGTGCCCACCAGAAGTGCAGGTGTGGGATTCTCCTGGCTGTTTTTAGATAACCATCCAGGTTTATAGGCTGCTCAGCACTGGTATTGGGAGTCTTATGGACACAGTATTTCAAGTTTGAGTATTGCTTTTTTTGCACTGGTTTTTGCACTGTGGATATCACTTATGTTTTATTAGTCACATTTGTTTTATTTGTGTATCTTTTGGATGTCATCCAGTTATACTGTATTCACTAAGGGTTGATTCACAGCGCACCAATATTGTCATTAATTTATACATATGTTTGAGTGCCCACCAGTGCCACCTATCAGTGCCCATCAGTGCTGCTAATCTGTGCCCATCAGTTCCTCATCATCAGTGTCACTTATCAGTGTCGCCTACCAGTGCCTATCAGTGCCCATCAGTGCTGCCTATCAGTGCCACCTCTCCATGCTGCCTATCAGTGCTCATCAGTGCCACCTGTCAGTGCCCATTAGTGCATCCTCACCAGTGCCTCCTGATCAGTGCATATCAGTGCCACCTATCAGTGCTGCTTATCAGTGCAGCCTCATCAGTGCCTCCTGATCAGTGCTGCCTCATCAGTGCCCATCAGTGCCACCTATCAGTGCCCATCAGTGAAAGAGAAAAAATTACCTGTTTGCAAAATTTTATAACAAAATATGATTTTTTACAAAATTTTCGGTCTTCTTTTGTTTATCCACTTTAGCCCTGGAAGGATTTGCCCCCTTTTCTGCTGTGTTCTTTCTTTATAAAACCCAAAATGAGGAGTGAATTATGTATCATGGGAACACCCCTTTATACATTTCTATTTAAAAGGAAACATTAATAGAAAAGAAAATAGTTTAAAAGCATTAAATCTGAATGAAAACCTTCATACTTTTCCTTTGAAGAGTTTACCAATTCCATTGAACTTTATATGAATACATTTTTACATGTCACAATATACAGCAGTATCATTTCTCAAAAAGGCTCCAGCATTTTTCAATAAAAAGCCATCCTTGAAGTTCAGATGATGTCATCAGTTCCAAAGTTGATCTGTGCCAGACATTCGTGAACACAGCCAAAAACTGCACAGGCACCAGAATTGAAATGAGTGTGTCATCACTGAGCCAGCATCACAGTCCAGGAAGTAGATGATGACCCCGGAGGATGCCTAAAAAAAGATGGTGGTGTCCTTCTGGAAAGAATAGCAGAATAATGCTTTGTTGAAGGGAGTACTGTGATCTCTGTGAGAGATAATAAATACCTGGAAGTAGTATAATGCCTACCGCACACCAATGATGCCACCTCTTTATAAAATGTTTATTAAACCATGACAACATACAGAGTGTCCCTGCCCATGGATTGTCCCTCCTTCACACTTTTCACCCTGGTGAGCTTATTCAAAGGATTGGTGCGGTCAAGGAGGGGGAGGTTATATAGCAGCCACTCCCTCTCCTACAAATAAACCTATCAAGGTTTAATACATATCAAGGAGGGGTGGTTGCTGGGCGGGGACACTGTGTCTGCTATTAACCGCCCTGGCGGTATGATTCTGTCTGATTTTAGGTGCTGAAAGTGGTCCAATTATTTTGCAAGGAAATTTGGCATTTTATATTGTAGGCCTGCAATTCTTAGGAATAACTCACTTAAATCTGTCCAAACCAGAGTCTAGTAGACATCCCGGATATGATAAAGTTTGAAACACAAAATCATATTGCAGCACATAGATCCCCGGCCTTACCTCCTCAAGGCAGGACACACTGTACCACAATGCCCAGGTTCCTTCTTGAATAAGAGGGTGAGCGGTGTTCAGAAATTGTTGGGTTCCACAGCGAGTTACCTCTCCTGGGGCTGGTTCCTTTCCCTAGAATGTGGGGAAAAGTCTGTAGCTTGTGTACCAATAAGGCCAATGTCCAGACAAGGTTAAACCTCAATCGCTGAAGGTTTATTTTCTTTATGCTTGAAACCGGACAGGAAAGTTGAAAGTGAAGAATAGAGTAACAGGAGGCAGGTTCAGGCACTTAATATCACCACTCAATCCCAAGTGGACTCTGCTCACCCGGATAGTTCCCTCTCACGGTCCTAGCAGCCGGAGTGATGCACAAACTTTACTTCCCTGTCCTAGGGATACGATCGGAACCCATTTGCCTAGTTCCAAACCGCCCGGCACTTGTAGCATAAGGACCTAGGTGCAAGTTGAAGCACGCTACAATGCCTGTGGCGGACTTGTGGAATCCCTCTGTAGGTGACCAGGCCTCATCTGAGGCGGTGACTTCCTTCACCGGTAACCCTGGCTCCCTTTCCAGAACGGGTCACCCTCGATTGCCCTGGAATTCCTCTTTAGATGGTAGGCCATCTAAAAGGTGCTGGGCCTACATGAAAAGTTGCAGCCCCAGGCTAAAAGGTGCCTGAGACTGATCTTCCCCTGTGCACTCCCATGGCCTGAGGGCCACGAGACGCAGGCGGTACTGCTCCTCAGTACCCTTCCTTCTTTCTCCCTACTAAGATGGCGTCTGCCCCTTTTATATCCTCTCCCAGCATGCACAGCAGGCCGACCATGCCCCCGTACAGCTGCCTGGAGAGGACACCCAAAGGTACAGTAATGTCACCAGTGGTTCAACCCTGACCTGTCATGACAGCGCCACCCACAGGCCACTATACACCAGTAACACCACTTGGCAAAAGAGCAGAACCTAACAATTAAAGCGATCTGGGTTGGTAGCCAGACCCAGATCAACCCCTAAATTTAGGTACCTAGCTCCCCTGAAGTAAAGGGGCGCTTTAATATTATAATAAATAACTATAAATAATTATAACAAATAATAATATAAAAATAATAAAAATTATTCAATAATGTAATCAAATCAAAAACACTGAAATTTGCTCAGTTGCAGAATTGTCACTGTCATTACTTTCAGTGTTTGATGACGAATTTTCCAACAAATTGCTATTGCTCAATTCTGCGAGTGATTCTAATTTATTATCGCTGTTTTCTAGCTGGTCTAAAACCACTTTTGACATAAAAGGGACACTTTTTGGTTGCTATGGACAATCTCCAAATTCCAGGCAGAAAAAACAGTATTTATAATATAAAAGTGCATGCAGGGCACTGGACAGACCACTAGGGACAAAGGGGATGTGTATTTTTTTTTTATACAGTACTGTAATCTGTAAGATTACAGTGTACTGTATCTATACTGTGTTTTAACTTTTTAGAATTTGGCGCCGATCTCCGCCCCGTGCACGCAATATCGCAGGGAACGGAGCTCGGCGGCACTGTGTGTGAATCGAGCGAGGAGACATCTCGCACACACTGCGGGGAGACATTGCAGGATCCAGGGAACAAGGTAAGTTACTCTCCCTGTATCCTGCAATGCAGCCCGAGTTTGGCTCGGGGTTACCGCTTATGGTACTGAAATATTACCCCGAGCCAGACTCGGGAATACCGCCAGGGGGGTTAATACAGATTTTACAAAGAGGTGATGTCATCAGTGTGTGGTCAGCAATATATTGTTTCCCATGCTCCTCGGCCAGCACCTGGCCAACAGTTGAAGAGAGGGCATCGGTCCACAGTGGTGCCATTGGGTCTAACTTCTTGGCAGTTTTACTCTAATAACCAATAATTGATCTTGCTTTAACCCACAAACAACATGAAAAACAAATATTGCATATAAAACCGGTATGATAAAGGCCCCTTTCACACAGGCTTTCTGATAAAACAGGGCCAGATCAATATATAAAGTGCTAGTGCATTAAACACAATAATAAAGTGCTGAACTTAGGAAGTTAGGAGTTAGAATTCAGCGCAGGCATTTTGAGATTTACCATATCTGATGCTAGGTCTGCTATATTGAAGATCACATATTTAGGACAAAGAAAATGACAAAAGTTTCCGGAATGCTGCTTTAAATTCACTGTTCCTTAAGCTGTAGATGATTGGGTTTAACATTGGTATGGCTACTGTATAGACCACAGAGGCCACCCTGTCCGCCTCCATTGAGTGGCTACTTCCCGGTCTAAGGTAGATGAAGAACAGGCTTCCGTAGTAAAGTGTAAACACTACAAAGTGGGAAATGCAAGTAGATGCCGCTTTACTTCTGCCATGTTCTGGACGGATCTTAAGTAGAGAATGGATAATGAAAAAGTAGGAAATTATGACCACAAGTGCAGAGCCGCCCTCGTTGAATCCACAGAAAGTGAATAAGATCAATTCATTGACGGATGTATCCGAACAAGAGAGTTTCAACAGAGGTGGCATATCACAGAAAAAGTAACTTATTTCAGTCTTACAAAAGGTCAGGCGAAAAGTAAAACAAGTGTGAAATAAGGACTGGATGAGGCCATTCAGATAAGCCCCAACAATGAGCCAGACACAGAACCTCATGGTCATTATGGCCGGATACCGCAAGGGATTGCAGATGGCAAGGTATCGATCGTAAGCCATGATGGCAAGGAGTACGCTCTCAGATGTGATCAGCACTGCGAAGAGGAACATTTGAACCACGCACGCCGAATAGGTGATGGATTTGTCTTTCATTAAGAATGTAGAGAGCATTTTGGGGGCTATTACTGTAGAATAGATAATGTCTAAAAATGCAAGATTTCCTAAAAAGAAATACATCGGCTTATGCAGGCCGGTGTTAAAGAATGCAACGGCTATAATGCAAATATTGCCCAATAGCGTGAAGACATAGATCATGAAAAACACAATAAACAAGACGACCATGAGATCATTGCGGTTAGTAAACCCCAGTAGGATAAAACCAGTGACCACTGTTTGGTTCCTCTCCATTGTCCCATGTAGTCTTTTCCGGTTCTAAAAGATTCCCTACAAAGGAAAATTTGCGTAAAAATTCATGAAAGCCAATTTGAATTCCATTTTGGTGAAGATTTTGGGCTCACTGGGTACTGGGTGGGGTGTGACCACATGTTAACACAGAATCTGCATAAAGGCAGATTTCTCATTGTAGTATTAAACCCCTCCGTGTATTTAAATGAACTGAACACACTGAGAACAATAATATATACATAAACATTCAACAACTCAATGACCAGGAAGTAATTGTCCTTTGTGCTTTAATGCTTGTTGAAATTGGTTGAAGTTAGTTTCGGCCAGCGGCACCTCCCCCTCCCCCCCCCCGCTTACTGTTTGTTGTTTGCCGGTCGGTCCGGCACTTACCCCATCTAGGTGGCGGGCATCGGGCAGTGACTCCTGTATCCTCTCCATCATCATGGCGGCTTCTGCCATGCGCCTACTCTCCGCCTTCTAGGTGTCCAGTAGGATCACCTTACCTTTCAGCCAATCGGGTGACGGGTCTCAATAACCGCTTCCTGATTGACCGGGAGGAGGATCAGTGTTACAATAGCAAATATTCATTCGCCATTGTAACACACCTGGGTGGGCTCGTTCGCATTCTCTGCGCCCCAAGCCCACCCTATTTTGAAGCCTATAATGCCTTGTACACACGGTCGGATTTTCCGTAGGAAATATTTTTTCCGACGGAATTCCGCTCAAGCTTGGTTTGCATACACGCGGTCACACCAAATTCCGACCGTCAAGAACGCGGTGACGTACAACACGACGAGCCGAGAAAAATGAAGTTTAATGCTTCCGAGCATGCGTTGACTTGATTCTGAGCATGCGTGGTTTTTAGTGCGTCGGAATTGCATACAGACGAACGGATTTTCCGATAGAATTGTTTTCTGTCGGAAAAATAGAGAACATGTTCTCTATCTAAGTCCGTCGGAATTTCCGACGGAAAAAGTCCATCGGAAATTCCAACCATGTGTACTGGGCATTAGAGCCTCTGGCTCTATTCAGGTGCTTAAAAAAACACACACACCCTCCATTGGAATCTATGCATCCAGCGACCTGCAAGGGGCCGGATAGGGGGGCAGTGTCCATGTGCCCTTAATAGACAGGCTACCTCTGGTTGAAGTACAGAGAGAGCTTTGGGATACTTCAAATTTAGTACACAAGCAACCAGAGGACACTCTTTGCTCTATCTACTCTCTAGTTGGGTTAAGCAGCAGACAGTCACTAGGATCTTACATCCAGGCCTTTACCCAAAAGGTCCCCATATACTTGGATTCCTCTTTCCAGTATCAGCCAGACACCTCTCCTGTAAATCCCTAGGCCAGATCCTCAGTAAATCCCCCCTGATTCAGATTAAACTCTTTCCATCAAATAGGCCTCCCAGAGTTGGGACCTCGATGAACCCCTGCAGACTTCAACTAAACTGCCCAGAAGAGCAGCAGCCCTTCAGGCTGGTATCTTCTACTGGACAAGAGCACTGCTGCTCCAGGCCCAAACTATGTATGCATAGCTCCAAACTGTCCCTGATTTCAAGGGACTGTCCATGATTTGGAACAAAGTTCCTCCGTCCCTCTTTCTTCCTCATTTGTCCCTCATTTTGGTCTGATCTATATAGTTGTATATAAAATGCACTATTTATCTTTCAAAAGGTGTTTCCCAGTACTAAACCTTTCATCCAATTTCTAAATTGCTGCATTTGTAAATTTCAAAAGTCAGTATAAAGGAATAGTAGTGATAAAAAAAAAGCACTTTCAGGGTTTAACTAATATTTTTTTGTACAATTCTTCTTTATGGGGCATGTCAGGGTGTGTGTCCTATGCCTGCATACTTTTACTAATAGGTGTCCCTCGTTCCCATTTCAAAAAGTTGGGAGGTATGATTTATGACCCCCTTAGCCACCTACTATGCAATCTTCCCCAGGGATTGGACGAGAACACATAAATATTCTGGCCCAGGGTCTGCCTCTTCCAACCCACTACATTCTAGAATCCACTAGAAGGCAGGGAGAAGTAGTTGAGTCTGCAACCAATGAGACCCAGAGCAGTCACAAATAATCACACACTGTGTACAGAGGAGACAAAGAAATAGATTTAATTGAGCCTCTCTAGAACCCTATTCTAGGGTTGTGCTACATAGACTTAACATGCACATTTTTTATGCCTTTTTGTGTGTAGTTTTCAAACATTTCACGTTTTAGTTTTTTTTTTTCTATCTTTAAAATGCACTGTTAACACACTGTATATAGCTGGTTGCTAAGCAGGGGGCCGGAAAGCCGGCCACCACATCCTTAACAACCGATGAGTCATTAGCTGTCAGTGGCAAAAAAAAAAAAAAAAAATGAAACAAAATGGCTTGGGGTTCCCCTCAGGTCTATACCAGGCCCTTCGGGTCTAGTATGGATTCAGAGGGGAGTCCCCACAGCCAATTTTTTTTTTTAAATGGCGTGGGGTCCCCCCAAAATCCATACCAGATCCTTATCCGAGCATGCCCTCGGTAGTTCAGGGGAGGGGACGAGTGAACGCCCCCCTCCTGAACCATACCAGGCCGCATGCCCTCAATATGGGGGGGTGGGTGCTTTGAGGCAGGGGGGCTCTGCCCTCCCTGCTCCAAAGCCCCTTGCCCCATGTTGATTTGGACAAGGGCCTCTTCCCGACAACCCTGCCCATTGGTTGTTGGAGTCTGCGAGCAGGGGGCTTATGGGAATCTGGAAGCCCCTATTAACAAGGGGGCCCCCAGATCCCCGCCCCCCCATGTGAATGGGTATCGGGTACATCGTAGCCCTATCTATTCACCAAAAAAACTGTGAAATGTTAACAAACGACAAAAGACAGTTTTTGACAAGTCATTTATTAAATAAGAAGCCTGGAGCCATCTTCTCCCAAAGCCGTCATCTCTCGGTGCCGCCGTTTTCTTCTTCTTCGGTTACCCACTAAAAAAAGCCGGTATTGTCCTGAAGCGGTCTTTCTCCGTTGTGATGCTCCAGTGCCCCTTATATAGGCATGGGGCGTGGCCATCCAATGACGTCGCCCGGAAAGTCCGCCCCTTGTGACATCCCCCCATGTTGAGGGTATGTGGCCTGGTATGGTTCAGGGGGGGGGGGAAGCTCGTCATCCCCTCCCTTTCCTGACCTAGTGGGCGGAATGCTCAGATAAGGGTGTGGTATGGATTTTGGGGGAGACCCCACGTCATTTAAAAAAAAAATTGGTGTGGGGGTCTCCTCTGAATCCATACTAGACCCCAAGGGCCTGGTATAGACCTGGGGGTACCCCACACTGTTTTTTTCCGCGAAGCCCGCTGACAGATGATGACTCATCGGTTGTTAGACCTCTTTCACACTGGGGTAGTTTTCAGGCACTTTAGCACTGGAAAAAGCCTCTGCTAAGCGCCTAAAAACCGGCTACCATTTATTCCAGTGTGACTTTTCACACTCGGGCGGTGTGGTTGCGGGATGTTATGAAAATTCCTGCAAGCAGCATCTTTGGGGTGGATTGGGAGCGCTGTAATTAGCGTTCCCAAAACGTCCTGCCTATTGAAATGAATGGGTATCGCTTTCAAGGCGCCGCAAAATGGGAGTTTATAAACCCTTTTTTATTTGGGGTTAAAAACGTCCCGCTAGCAGTTGAAAAAACAAGCCCGCGCTTTCAGTGTGAAAGCAGTCTTAATGACGTGGCAGCCGGCTTTACATCCCCTGCATAGCAACCAGGTATATACAGTGTTAAAATGTAAACCACAAAATGCGAAACACATAAAAAAAAAAAATCGCATCACAAACACAACACCTGCGTTTCTGGTGCGATTTCATTGAAGCAAATCGTAGGGAAAAAAATCCCGACCCTTTCCAAAAACGCACTGGCCGCAAAATGCATATATGTGAACTTATACCATAGGAAACCATGTTAAATGGACTGTAGTGCGTTTCTGCAAACTGTAAAACACACACAAAAAAACGTATAGGTGTAAACCTAGGGTCAAGGATAATGAAGCGGCATACTTAGTAAGGGTTGAAGTTTATTACAATTGCCCTGGGGTGGTAATCATACACCCAAATTATAAAAGTGCCACATCCTAATGAGTAGATTGGATTTGGAAATTTTGTGAAAAATGGACTTTAAAGGCACAGATAAAGATCATATCAAAATTTTAATAATTCACATTATTACATATAATATACATATGATGCATCTATAATAAAAAGTACAAAAAGATCAAAATAAAGGTCAAATGGTTTTCCCAGGGGAAGTACTTGATGTGTACGATGTATACTTGCTGTGGGGCTGTGTCAAAAACCAGGCCCATGCTGAGATAGAGTATTGACTCCTGGGTATTTCCAAAAGGTCCTTAGAGGATTAAAAAACGGCTCTACATGTTTCGCGACCAGAATTGTCGCTTCTTCAGGAGCTTCTAAATTTCAGAAGAACATACTTCAGTTAGAATATAATACAGAACATGAAATGCATAATGAAATAGTGCATATAAGCATCTACATATATATTGATACATATATTGGTACATATGAACTCACCAATAAATGGTACTATAGAGAGCATTAACAGTCGCCTGTGCTTACAACAGTACAGCAGCTGAACAGACCTCCCTTCAAAAGGGGAGGAAGACCACTGGCCCCGGCACCGATTCAGAGGGGCGCACCCCACATGGTATATTGGAGATATGGGAGTGCACCGAGTAACTAAAAGTAAAGAAGTGTAGAATGATAGTAAGATGCTATAGTGAGGGTAATGGTGAGCATAACCATATGACAATGTAATAGAAATCAACCAGCGCAGATAACCTAATAGACAGCAGCTGTACACTGGGGGTCAATTAATCAAATCCCACAATAGAAATATATAAACAGCAGTGCAGCGCAAACATAAAGAAAACACTTCTAAGAAATTCTTTTAAGACATTGAGAGGAAGTCCATATATAAACAGAGTGGGACAGAATCTTCAGAGGTTAAAGATTGCGCCCTCCACACCACCAACAAGTGTCCAAAGTGATGAGAAGTACAATATTCAGGTTATTCTGTGAAACCCTCCACCAATGGCAGCAATGGCAGCTCACCTTCACATATAGACCCCTGAGTAAATCAGTCAGGTCAAACAGACATTTCCCACTCCAGGGAATAAAACAGGAACTCCGTTTCCGGTCAATCAGATAACCCCGACAGGACTTCCAGGACGTAGTTCATATGAAAAAACAATAGAGTGGAATCTAGTGCTCTCTGTATGAAAATTTATTAAAATAAGCACATAAAAGATACACTTACAAATGCTGGCACTGTACCACAGTGCAAGGGATCCACAGCAGACAATGCTCAGCAATAGCAAACAGCAATGAGTGGCGGTAATGATGATAGCGGTGATACACAGCTCGAGCCAGCAAGCATAGACGCGGGTGATGTCACGATCCCTGTCCACGTTCCGTACGCGTTACGTCCCCGATCAGCTGATGAAGTCCCGCCCACTTATCGGGGACGTAACGCGTACGGAACGTGGACAGGGATCGTGACGTCACCCGCGTCTATGCTTGCTGTCTCGAGCTGTGTATCACCGCTATCATCATTACCGCCACTCATTGCTGTTTGCTATTGCTGAGCATTGTCTGATGTGGATCCCTTGCACTGTGGTACAGTGCCAGCATTTGTAAGTGTATCTTTTATGTGCTTATTTTAATAAATTTTCATACAGAGAGCACTAGATTCCACTCTATTGTTTTTTCATATGAACTACGTCCTGGAAGTCCTGTCGGGGTTATCTGATTGACCGGAAACGGAGTTCCTGTTTTATTCCCTGGAGTGGGAAATGTCTTTTTGACCTGACTGATTTACTCAGGGGTCTATATGTGAAGGTGAGCTGCCATTGCTGCCATTGGTGGAGGGTTTCACAGAATAACCTGAATATTGTACTTCTCATCACTTTGGACACTTGTTGGTGGTGTGGAGGGCGCAATCTTTAACCTCTGAAGATTCTGTCCCACTCTGTTTATATATGGACTTCCTCTCAATGTCTTAAAAGAATTTCTTAGAAGTGTTTTCTTTATGTTTGCGCTGCACTGCTGTTTATATATAACCATATGACACCCATGCCCACACGTTCATCACAATTTTGAAGTAACTATAAAGCCTCATACACACGATCGGACTTCAAACAAACTTTTCCGTGGATTTTTGTCCGAAGGGAGTAGGCCGTGAACGCCCATAGCATACACACGCTCTGACTTTTTCAGCCAACAAACGTGGTTTTTCTGCTCTTTTCTGCTCTTTACCGCCACCCTTTGGTCAACTTCTGCTATTGTTGGTTGATTTTAACATTGGTTCTGGGCATGCGTATTTGTACTTCGGACTAAAGTCGGATGGATTTCTGTACACACGGCAGGACTTTGCACCGTAGCCGTTGTTGCCAAAAAGTTTGTCCGTTTGCAGAGCGAACTTTTGTACGAAAAAGTTTGTCCGATGGAGCGTACACACGGTCAGATTTTTTTTGAAAACCTGCTCATTTTGAAGTTTGTTGTCAAAAAGTCAGATCGTGTGTATGGAGCTTAAGACAGTCTTTAGGTATAGATGCAGATATTAGATGGATTAGGTATAAATCTGTAGGAAGGAGGGGCATGTATTTATATATTATTGCTCTGCCAGCTGATTGCTGCGAGTGCAAACTATATAAGAACAATAATGATATGAAAAATAATATAAATGGATAAATATAATAAAGTCTACCTCGATCAAATTTGGGATTGCAAGCAGAAACTCTGAGCGCATTCACAGCTGTAGACAATTGTTGCAATGATGGCGTTGAGTGCATCGCAATGAAACAAATCTAATAGGAAAACATATATAAGGTGTTTTTTGACACAGCCCCGCAGCAAGTATACATCGTACACATCGAGTACTTCCCCTGGGAAAACCATTTGGCCTTTATTTTGATCTTTTTATTATAGATGCATCATATGTATATTATATGTAATCATGTGAATTATTACAATTTTGATATAATCTTTACCTGTGCCTTTAAAGTCAAATTTTCACAAAATTTCCAAATCCAATGTACTAAGTAAGTGATTAAATCAGCTGCTGAAATAGCTTAAAAATTGAGGGTGTAATATCACTTTAACATGTGGTCACAGCCCTTTAGAACCTCACAGGCATTTAATTACTAAAGGCAAACAGGCTATTCACTTTGCAACAGAACTTTTCCTGAGCTTAGTGAATGTGGTGAGAATTCACTTTGCAAACAATATCCAATTGTGTGCAGTTATGGGATTGTTTTTTTTTTTTTTAGGAGGGGTGCTAAAGTGTTTTGGGGTTATCCATGACATCTAGCAATTGCACGCAATACAATTTCAATGTAATGCAATTTCTAACTTTCTGCTTATCACTCAACTTTCTTCCATTAATAACGTTAAAGTGATACACACACTGTGTAATTTACATTGTCTCTTCTATTTCTGTATGTGGATGACGGCACTGTAATTATTTTAATAAAAAAAAAAAAAAACATCTGAGTACCTTTTTCCTTTTTTTTTTTTTTTCCTAATCGATATCCAGCTGTCACATGACCCAGCTCTCTCCTCATCTGTCTACAGGGAAACATAAGCAGGAGGAGCTTCTAGTCCTCTGCTTCTGGTCACATGTTCAAAATAAAAAAACAACAGCCTTTGGAATACAGAGTAAAAATAAATAAATATCAATAAATTTTTAAATTGGCATATTTGAAATTAATTCTTTATTATTTTGTGGAAATAACATGGTGTGAGTATATTTCTAGCAGTCACCGGCCACGTCACGTCCCTCAATGTCACGTCCCTCCAGCCTGTATCTTACAATAAGAGGGAGGTGAAGCCTCCATTAATCAACATGTAATATCCCATTGTGTTTAGCTGATTAGTGGGCATGGAGGAGGGAGGGAGGGAGGGAGTGGGCTGTCCTTTACCACTGTGTATACGCCCACATGTGTTACTCTCTAGTCTCAGATGTGATAGGGAGGAAATGCTCAGCATAGAAACTCACTGAAAACTGAGCATGTGCAGAGTTGCCACCACAGCTGCAAAACCCCTAGCTGAATTAGTGACATGAACAGAAGGGGGAGGTAGAAAGCAGCAGGATCAACCAGGATTTTTGCCGATTACAGAAAATGAATCTCATAGTGACTGAGTGAGTATGAACAGCTTGTAATACACCATTTATTGATAGTTTTTTATGATGTGGGTTTAGTGACACTTTAAGACTTGCACATTGCATCAGTGAGTGCCATAACACGCACCTTCATTTATTTTTTAACCCCTCAATACCAATACCAACCTGTTTTTTTTTTATTTACCCAAAAATGTGACAGAAAAAAAGATGTTTTATAATAAAAAGTATTTTTTTTATATGGTAAAGCAGCTTCATTAACCACTTAAGGCCCGGACCATTTTGCTTGCCAAAGACCGGGCCACTTTTTGTGATTCGGCACTGCGTCGCTTTAACTGACAATTGCGCGGTCGTGTGACGTGGCTCCCAAACAAAATTGATTTTTTCCCACAAATAGAGATTTCTTTTGGTGGCATTTGATTACGTCTGCGCCTTTTATTTTTTGCACTATAAACAAAAATAGAGCAACAATTTTGAAAAAAAAAAACAATATTTTTTACTTTTTGCTATAATAAATATCCCCAAAAAATATATTAAAAAAAAACATTTTTTTTCCTCAGTTTAGGCCAATATGTATTCTTCTACATATTTTTAGTAAAAAAATAAAATAAATCACAATAAAAAAAAAAAAAAAAAAAAACTTTATAGCGTCTACAAAATAGGGGGTAGTTTTATGGCATTTTTATTAATATTTTTCTTTTACTAGTAATGGCAGCGATCAGCGATTTCTATCGTGACTGCGACATTATGGCGGACACATCGGACACTTTTGACACCGTTTTGGGACCATTGTCATTTTTACAGCGATCATTGCTATAAAAATGCACTGATTACTGTAAAAATGCCACTGGCAGTGAAGGGGTTAACCTGTAGGGGGCGCTGAAGGGGTTAAGAGTGACCTAGGGAGTAATGCTTACTGTTAGGGGGTGTGGCTTGCCATGACACATCACTTATCGCTGTTCCCGATGAGAGAGAACACGATCAGTGACAGTGTCACCTAGGCAGAACGGGGAGATGTTGTGTTTACACTGACATCTCCCCGTTCTTCAGCTCTGTGGCCCGATCGCGGGACACCGGCGGCGATCGGGTCCCGCTGGCACGGTCACGGAGCTTGCGACCACACGGCCGGCAATTTAAAGGGGACATACAGTGGGGAGAACAAGTATTTGATACACTGCCGATTTTGTAGGTTTTCCTACTTACAAAGCATGTAGAGGTCTGTAATTTTTATCATAGGTACTCAACTGTGAGAGACGGAATCTAAAACAAAAATCCAGAAAATCACATTGTATGATTTTTCAATAATTAATTTGCATTTTATTGCATGACATAAGTATTTGATCACCTACCAACAAGTAAGAATTCCGGCTCCCACAGACCTGTTATTTTTTCTTTAAGAAGCCCTCCTGTTCTCCACTCATTACCTGTATTAACTGCACCTGTTTGAACTCGTTACCTGTATAAAAGACACCTGTCCACACACTCAAACAGACTCCAACCTCTCCACAATGGCCAAGACCAGAGAGCTCTGTAAGAACATCAGGGATAAAATTATAGACCTGCACAAGGCTAGGATGGGCTACAGGACAATAGGCAACAACTGTTGGAGCAATTATTAGAAAATGGAAGAAGTTCAAGATGACGTTCAATCTCCCTCGGTCTGGGGCTCCATGCAAGATCTCACCTAGTGGGACATCAATAAACATTGAGGAAGGTGAGGGATCAGCTCAGAACTACACGGCAGGACCTGGTCAATGACCTGAAGAGAGCTGGGACCACAGTCTCAAAGAAAACCATTAGTAACACACTACGCCGGATTAAAATGCTGCAGCGCACGCAAGGTCCCCCTGCTCAAGCCAGCGCATGTCCAGGCCCATCTGAAGTTTGCCAATGGCCATCTGGATGATCCAGAATAGGAATGGGAGAAGGTCATGTGGTCTGATGAGACAAAAATAGAGCTTTTTGGACTAAACTCCACTCGCCGTGTTTGGAGGAAGAAGGAGGATTACAACCCCAAGAACATCATCCCAACCATGAAGCATGGAGGTGGAAACATTCTTTGGGGATGCTTTTCTGCAAAGGGGACAGGACGACTGCACCGTATTGAGGGGAGGATGGATGGGGCCATGTATCGCAAGATCTTGGCCAACAACCTCCTTCCCTCAGTAAGAGCATTGAAGATGGGTCGTGGTTTGGTCTTGCAGCATGACAACGACCTGAAACACACAGCCAGGGCAACTAAGGAGTGGCTCTGTAAGAAGGATCTCAAGGTCCTGGAGTGGCCTAGCCAGTCTACAGACCTGAACCCAATAGAAAATCTTTGGAGGGAGCTGAAAGTTTGTATTGCCCAGCGACAGCCCCGAAACCTGAAGGATCTAGAGAAGCTCTGTATGGAGGAGTGGGCCAAAAGCCCTGCTGGAGTGTGTGCAAACCTGGTCAAGAACTACAGGAAATGTATGATCTCTGTAATTGCAAACAAAGGTTTCTGTACCACATATTAAGTTCTGCTTTTCTGATGTATCAAATACTTCATATGTCATGCAATAAAATGCAAATTAATTACTTAAAAATCATACAATGTGATTTTCTGGATTTTTGTTTTAGATTCCGCCTCTCACAGTTGAATAGTACCTATGATAAAATTTACAGACCTCTACATGCTTTGTAAGTAGGAAAACCTGCAAAAGCGGCAGTGTATCAAATACTTGTTCTTCCCACTGTATATATATATGCCCTTTTGCCTGTCCGTGCCATTCTGTCAACGTAAATGTTTGTGCGGCGGTCGGCAAGCGGTTAATGTCCTTAGGCCCTCATTACTGTCCTCAGCTCCCCCCTCACGGCACCCCGTTACTGTCCTCAGCTCCCCCCAGTGCCCCGTTACTGTCCTCAGCTCCCCCTGCCCCCCTTACAGCTCACTATTGCTGTCCTAAAATCCCCCCTTCTTACAGCACCCCATTACTGTCCTCAGTTCCCCCTGCCCCCCCCCAGTGCTCCCAATAATGTCCTTAGACCCCCTCACAGCAGCCATTACTGTCCTGATGTCCCCCCGTGCCCCATTTCTGTCCTCAGCTCACCCCCCAGTGCCCCATTACTGTCCTCAGCCCCCCCAGCGCCCCATTACTGTCCTCAGCTCCCCTCTCACAGCACCACATTACTGTCCTCAGCTTCCCCCCAGCGCCCCATTACTGTCCTCAGCTCCCCCCCAGCACTCCATTACTTTCCTCAGCTCCCCCCTCACAGCACCACATTACTGTCCTCAGCTGCCCCCAGAGCCCATTTACTGTCCTCAGCTCCCCACTTGTGTCCTATTACTGTCCTCAGCTCCCCTTGCCCCCCCACAGCTCCCCAATGCTGTCCTCCAATCTCCCCTCCTTACAGCACCCCATTACTGTCCTCATCTCCCCCCTGCCCCCCGTGCTCTATCACTGTCTTTAGCCTCCCCCTCACAGTGCCCCATTACTGTCCTCAGGTTCCCCCCCAGCGCCCCACTGCTGTCCCCAGCTCCCCCTCTCATGGTGCCTCATTATGTCTTCAGCACCCTCCCTTCCCCCATTGTTGTCCTCAGCATTTCACGTACATCGCCTCTCCTTAGCTCCTCCTTCTGTCTTACCTTACATAGACAGTCCGGAGGGCAGGAGCTGCAAGCTGGTGATTGGTTGCTGGGAGAGCCCTGCATTCAAACAACCAATCACCAGCTGTAAATTCGGGCAGCCCCGTCATCTATTCTGAGCTGTCCTGCCTCTCACAGACAGCTCCCGCCTGAGAGAATGACAACGGCCCAGTGGCTTTCAAATGGCGGGATGGGTGTCACCCGGGTGTGGTCCACCCCCCCACACCGACACCACTGGATACACCTGTGTTTCATTTTTATGATTGCTATTGTACATTTTCTGATTCAGGAGGGGCTTTAAAGGCACCAAATCAACTTCACATATTGGTAAAAAACAAAAAAAATCCAAATTGTATTTAATAGTTAAAATATTTAGAAGGGCAAACCTTCAACTCTCATGAAGAAGATTATGTGTGAAACACATTAAGGCAAAAGACCTCCTTATGTCTTGTGATGTTGTGAGGGGTTTACTCAGTGGTAGCTTCCTAGGGAGTTCAGTCCACTCTAGAGATGCTAGTTCAGAGCTTGCTGGTCCACTTTCTTTTAAAAACAAATGGAAAAAGTTCAGAGAAATTGAGAAAATCAGTTTGCCACCAGGGGCATTCCACCGTCAACATCATCAGCCAATATGTTAACATTTTAATAATGACGAGTATAAAAAAATAGATAAAAATGTTGATATTTTGGATTAACTACTGTAATCTGGGGATGTGTAAATTTGATAAGTTTCACACTTGCAAAAAATGTACAAGAAAATGCATTAATTTCCAATTTCACACTATTTTTAATTGTGAAAAAAAATAGCAATAAAATATATGTATACGAACCTGCTACGTACAGTATGTGTCATGGAGAATACATTAGGACAGACTACTACAGAAGCTAAAAGGTAGAAAGCACAAAACACAGGCATCCTTAAATACAAAAAAAGAAAGGCTTGAGGCTCAAGAAGAGTTTAGGGAGGAAAAGGTTCTGGAAATAAATTGGTAATAATGCATTATAATAAATAGAATAAATAACAAATTGAATAAATTGTTATATTTATCACATACATCAAGGTTTGAGCCTTTGTGATTCTGCTCTAAAAATGGAGGAAATACCATTAAATATGAGAAGCTTTAAAAAAAAAAAATTTAAAAATATATTAATAGCTTAAAGTATTCATTTTTTTTTTTTTTTTAAAGATGAAATATAATTCTCCCAGTGTATGACATAATTGTAGCCAATTAAACTAAAAAGCCTTAGAAGTACTGAGCTAGCCATACTTACAAGAATTATTAATTTCAGTTATTTTAAGCCATCGTCTGCTCAAAAACAGTTGTTCAAAACAGCAAAAGGCAAATAAAATTTAATTGAATTGATCCGATTTTCCGCCAGGACCTAGGAGATCCATGAAAATTACCATTTATTGTTTGAGATGATAATTTATTGCAACCAGCTTCTAAAAGATAAGATCATCAAAATAATTATTATCTCATTACCTAAAAAGTATGGTTTCAACCCCACAAGTTGTAGTAGACTAATGTCATTCAAGTGATTATTATTCTGTTAGTTATTATTATTATTGTATATTTTGTGTGAAATAGGTGTATATAATATGATTGAGAACTATATGCAATTTGGTAAAAACCTGGATCCTTCCTTATAGTGGTTCTTTTAGAACACCAGTTAAGACATTGTGCCGACATGATAATTTATATACACCCTCCTAAACCTTGTGGACAGCCTTCCCAGAACAGTTGAAGCTGCTATAGCTGCAAAGGGGGGGCCAACCCAATATTCAACCCTACGGACTAAGACTGGGATGCCATTAAAGTTCATTTGCGTGTAAAGGCAGACTTCCCAATACTTTTACTCATATAGTGTATTTTTAAATGCACTTTAATTGGACTTTTGATATGCCTTATAACATATTGATGATTCCTTGTATATGCTATGGAGGGCTTCCCATTTCTACTTTGGGTTTTAATTGAGGAATAACTGGAAGCCCTGAAAATTCAAGCATTAAGGTATAACAAATATCCAATTGAAGTGCATTTAATATATATATATATATATATATATATATATAAATACAATTATATATCTATAATATATACAGTGGAACCTTGGTTTATGAGTAACGCAGTTAACGAACATTTTGAATAACGAGCAACTTAAAAAAAAAAAAATCTGACTTGGTTTGCGAGTGTTGTCTCGCAAAACCAGCAGAATTCAAGCTAATTTGGCGTGCAGTAGCGCATTTGGCCAGAGGTGCGGGGGCAGCAGAACCGAGCGGAGCCGATCTGAGCCATTCGGAAATACTCGGAAATACTTCGTTCCTGGGTGTTTCCGAGCCTTTCCGAGGGTTTCCGAGGTCAGCCGAGCTGTCCCCGGGCCTTTCCAAGTGTTCTGGGGCACTCCGGTGCACCCCCCACCTCTGGCCATATGCGGTATTGCATGCCATTGAAGTCATGGCGGAACAAATTATTTTCGTTTCCATTGACTTCAATGGGAAAACTCGCTTTGAATTACGAGAATTCTCCTGTAACAGATTATGCTTGTAATCCAAGGTTCCACTGTATACTGTATTCTTATGGACACAACAGCTAAATAACTTACTTGATGTTTTAAGAAACCGAGTTGTGCAATGTGATATCATATAGGTTGAAATTTGAGTAGTAACATTTACAATAAAACCTTTTGAATTTTTAGTAGTGCGGCTTTCTTTTGTAGATCTGCAGTACTGATTGGTTGAATTTAATGAGTAAAAAAAAAAAAAAATTAAAGCCTAATTGAACTTCCACTCTAAATCACCTAAATACATTCCAAATGCATCAAAACAAAAAGGTGTTCAAGTATTACAGTTCATTTTCTTTAGAGAGAATCTTAAGTAGATAAGCTGTAAAGTAGGACCCTTACTTCTCTGTAAGGTCTGACATGTCATCTCCAATCAGCCATATGCTTCTTGCTGATTGGAGAGTTCTATATATTATTTTATATATTATTTTATATATTTTTAAATATATTGTTATTTATATATTCTTTAACTACCGGTATTTTGTATTTTTCCTTTTTCAATAAAAGTTTTCCCTTTAACATATTTAATCCTAATGTTCATCAAATGGATATGTTCCCTGTTTTCTAAAACTGTAAACGTTGTGTTAAAAAACAAAAAAAAAACTAAATAAAAAAAAAAAGTGAATTATTTTATTAAATAAAGAATAGAAAAAAAATCAAGGGTCTTTTTTCTGCAGCATACAGGCTTTTCTAGTTAGGCGGTAAATGCTTTCCAAAGAAAATAGACTAAAATTCTAAACACCTTCCGTACCTGGAATGTATTTCGTTGTTTAACATTAAAAGTTAATTTGGGTTTTAAAAAAATGCCTATATTTTGCCTTCCTTGTTAACTTATATACATTTATTTAAAAATGGTGAAACGTTACCAAAATATCCAGATAAAAAAAAAAAAAGAAGAAACAAAAAATTTGGGAAATATAAACTTAGTTTTACTTATCCCTGGTGAAGACAGAAAGACAATCACATTTACAGCTAAATTCTAATGCCTCCATGTGTTTCTATCAGTATTCAGGCTCACAATGTGACCATAATGTTTAATGCTGTAACATATGCAGTTCATTGCCCATTATATGAGGTACTGCATGTGGAGAGTATGTTGGTATAGCAGTACAATGTGCACCTACCTGCAAACCTGGACACATGGCATTGCTCACTGCTGAAGAAATCTGCAGTCCGTTCTTTATCGGTTTTGCCTTCCGCTCTTCTGTCATTGTCTCTCCCAAAGGAAAAGAAGATGTCACTGGAGAAATTGAATTTGTTCCATCTGCATGAACCATGCTGAGCCTCCCAAGGGCTTCCAGTGATTGCCGGTTACACTATTAAAAGTTTTAATAAAATGTTAAAAGTTTTGTGTAAATACTATATTAGTTTCTGAAAGTTACAAGTTAAATGCCAAGAAAAGAGTTCACAGAACTCAGAAGATAAGGCAGATGATAAGGCTAGTCATAGATGGTCAAGAGCCTTCCCAAAAATGCCAGACAAGAAGACATCCTATATAAAAAGCCAAACTTTTTGGGGGTAGATTTTTCTTAATTTCCTTTCTTGTGAAGACAACAGGAAGTGAGAAGAAATCTCTTTAAGCCCAGGTTCACAATGGGCTGCGGGAATGAAGCCGTGCGAGTTCAGCCGAACTCGCATGGTTTCACTCCCGCCTGTCAGTCTCGATTTTGGCCGCGATTACAGAGACATCTGTGCAGGTTTCTGCACAGATATCAATGTAAATCGCGGGCCGAAATTGCAAAAAGTAGTACAGAAACTACTTTTTGAAATCGGTGCAGTGCCCCAGATGCGGCGTCGCACAGATTAGGACGGTGCCATTGCCGGCAATTTCCGGCAAATGCCGCCATTTTGACATGTCAAATCACACCAGTGTGAACCAGGGTTCAAGCAGTGTTTCTCAACCTTTCTTTAGTCAAGGCAACCTTTAAAAATTATGGACAATCTCAAGGCACCCTTTCAAAATCATGGACAGTCTGGAGGCTTCCCATTCTAAAGTGTAAAAACTATTCTTATAGATTTACATAATGCAGTAACATCCACACAGATAGGATACCCAATGTTAGAGGTGATTTATTCATCCAAAGCAAATACACTTTTGAAATCTGGTACTGGCTAGTATTCCAATGTTTATTTTCTCCCTCAGTTTTTCTCCATCACTCAGCTAATGTGACCCCAACGCTGATGGAGAAGGGCAGGGAATGGTCAAACAAGGATGCTATGCATGTAACTGACATCCTCCATATCAACTGATGATGCCATTGGTTGTTAGGATGCTGGCTGCTAGAAGGTTGTAATGGTGCACAGTGAAAACCTATGGTTTTGTTTAACTAAAAGGCAGGCTCCATCCACACGTTGGCTTGTATACAATGGTTGGGCAATTTTTAGGCATTTTACCAAGGTACCCCTGAAGAAACCTCAAGGCACCCCAGTGTGCCTACTGACCCTGGTTGTAAAAGGCTGCTATAAAGTGAAAAAAATCTCCTTTTAGACAACTGAAGATAATGGTCATCAGGTCAAATAGGAAAGTTGAATATCCTTACTAGTGACACGGACATGTGGGTGGGTTGCTGCTTGGTGTGGCGGCAATAGCACACACAGTCCAACTGCAATGTAAAGAACTTGTATTGAAGTAAAGCAAGAGTGTTCACAACAAATCCGGTGGGAAGACAGCCCAATTGGGAACGCTCACGAATTCTAACATCATGTAGAGAAGCAGGTCTCAGCCGAACTGACAGCATCTGTTAGAAAGGGGCAGAATGCAGTTTGACTCTCTCTTGCCCAAGCTGGAAGAAGTCCAGAGAAGTTTCAAACCCTACACTTTCCCTCCTCATCTGGAACCTTTACCTGCTCCTAGTACTGTCCCTAATAGACGGGGTACTCGTTCTTACACTACCCACTCGCTATTGCGCGTCAAATCCTGGGGAGTAGGGACTTAAAAAGACTCTGCTGACCCAAGATGGCCACCAAAGATCACCTGGATCCAGTGCAGCCAAATGTAACTGTCATGGATATGCATTAATGTCTGTCTGCCATCTTACCTTCCTCCTCATGTGTTCATCTAGAGACCAGACCTCCTTCACCTGGCTTCCTTTATAATCTCCTCCCAGCCTGACTCCACCCCAGGCCCTATCACTGAACACTATATTAACCTGTGCACTGCAAGCCTGCTTTGCTGATCAACGTGTTTGTTAGGCATTGTGTGTTTGGGTTCCTGCCTGCCGTGTGCTACGTCTGTCTCTCTGTTACGTTATTGGCTTGTCCCCGACCATCCCTGTCTGCTCGTGACCCTTGACCTTCGGCTCGTTCTTCGTTATCCTTGTCTGCTTGTGGCCCCTGACCTTCGGCTTGTTATTCGGTTCTCTCTATCGTGTGCCGCTGCTTCCCCTTATCCTACGGGGCGTGAGCTAGGAAACTCCAGGGGCCGCGACCTGGTCCCAGCCTGCAGCGTAACATCCTCACCACTAGAGGCCCTGGAGAAGACCAGCTGGGTCTTAGACTCCGCGCCCTGGGGAATCTTGGCTCTCGCTTCCGTTGGGATCCCGGTTGTGCTCCTCTGGTCCCGCTTTCCACAACCACCCAGTTTCCTACCCACAGAAGCCAGCCATAGGGTTCACTACCTCGCGGTGCACTCCTGTCCCCCTACGGTGTGCATCTGTCACCTGGCCACAGGTGACCCTGACAGTTTGATCAGCCATGAACCCGGCTGACATCCCGCTTCCCGCGGATGATCCATTGCAGGGCATAGTTCGCAGACTTGAGACCCAGGAATCAAATCAGACCCAGGTGATGCGATTCCTCCAGGATCTGGCTTCTCGCTTTGAGCAGCTTCAGGCCTCCTTGGGAACCCTGAATCCGCAACCTCAAATACAACCAGCGGCTGCACCTATTGCACCAGTCGCAGCCACACACTCACTACAACTGCCAGCTCCGTCCCGTTTCTCTGGGGACTCCAAGGCTTGCAGGGGGTTCCTTAGTCAATGCACAATTCATTTTGAGCTCCAGCCCCAAAACTTCCTGTCTGATCGGGCTAAGGTAGCCTATATCATTTCCCTCCTCTCTGGTGAAGCTTTAGCCTGGGCAGCCCCTCTGTGGGAACTGAATGATCCAGTGGTTTCTAGCCTGTCTGGCTTCTTGAAACTTTTTCGGAATATCTTCGAAGAACCGGCTCGTGTCTCTTCAGCGGCCAGCACCCTTTTACGTCTCCGCCAAGAGTCTGCTTCTGTGGGACAGTATGCCCTTCATTTCCGCATACTGTCGGCTGAGTTGAGCTGGAACAATGAGGCCTTAGTCGCAACCTTTTTGCATGGCCTGTCTGATAGAGTGAAGGATGAATTAGCAGGAAGAACCATCCCCACTGATCTGGCCGGCGTTATCTCCTTGTGTAACCAGATCGATATTCGCTTTCAGGAGAGGACCTTAGAAAAGCAACGCCAGCACTCCTTGGTTCTTAGTCAGCCTGAGCTCCCCTCTCTTCGACCCGTAGAGCATCTCCTACCAGCTGAGGAACCCATGCAGCTGGGTCGGACCAGGCTATCCCCCGAGGAACGTGCTAGGCGCAGAACTCTTGGTCTGTGTCTTTACTGTGGGGGCAAAGGTCATTTTCGTGACACTTGCTCTCTTTGTCCAGAAAAACGTCCGGGTCCACTTCATCTGGAAAGTGGAGTATTGGACCCAGAAATATCACCTTCCCCTTCTCGTCTTCTGCTTTCTGTGTTCCTTCATGTTGGTGCTTCTTCTCATTCGGTCTCAGCATATCTGGATTCCGGAGCCGCTGGTAATTTCATGGACTGGGAAATCGCATCGTCCATGAGACTTACTCTTTTGCCCCTCACCACGCCATTGGTGGTCTTGGCGATTGATGGTACTGTTCTCCCAGGGGGACCTATCCGCTTCCAGACCCTCCCTGTTAAGATGTCGGTGGGTACACTCCACCAGGAGTGGATATCCTTCCTTATCTTACCCAAGGCCTCAACGCCTATAATTTTGGGTCTCCCATGGTTACAGCTCCATTCTCCTCATGTGGACTGGACTACTGGACAGATCCTGGCTTGGGGTCCCTCCTGTTCCTCGTCCTGCCTACCCAAGGTTGCCCCCTGTGAATCTGAGCCGGTCATTCATTCCAGGTTGCATAACCATTTACATTTCTCTGTCCCTAACCACCCTTGGACGCACAGCCAGGCTAGCTTGTCTACAAGTCCTGCAGTCGCTACGTCTTGCGATGCGATTCAGGTAGTCGCTACACCTGACTCAGCTATTCACTCTGCCTCTGTACTAGTTATGCCAGTCCAGCCCATGCCCAGTGAGCCTCTCACTTTTTCTTGTTCGGGACATTCTGCTTGTCCTTCAGCTATTCAGCTTGACTCCGGCGACATGTCACCTTCTAACCAACCTGACTTCAGGGTTCCACTGACATCTGCCCAGTCTGATGGTCCTGTGCAAGATGACCAGTTCCCCTTTAAGGGTCTAGGGGACCCTCCTCAGATTCCTGTTGATCGTCTCATGCCCTTGCTTATTCCTAGAGAGCCTTTGGTCCTCAATAGATCTTCTTGTCATCTCCCTACCTCGTTTTCAGTCTCTGAGGATAATCTTAAGTACGAGGTTAGACAAGTTCTGGATTCTCGGCTCTGCAGAGGCATTCTTCAGTACCTTGTGCATTGGAGAGGTTTTGGTCCTGAGGAGGCGTCTTGGATCGCTGCATCTGATGTCGCTGCACCTCATCTGTTGAGAAGGTTTCATCAGAGATTTCCCTTTAAGCCTGGGTCCAGGCGGGGGAGGGCCCATAAGAGGGAGGGTACTGTCATGGATATGCATTAATGTCTGTCTGCCATCTTACCTTCCTCCTCATGTGTTCATCTAGAGACCAGACCTCCTTCACCTGGCTTCCTTTATAATCTCCTCCCAGCCTGACTCCACCCCAGGCCCTATCACTGAACACTATATTAACCTGTGCACTGCAAGCCTGCTTTGCTGATCAACGTGTTTGTTAGGCATTGTGTGTTTGGGTTCCTGCCTGCCGTGTGCTACGTCTGTCTCTCTGTTACGTTATTGGCTTGTCCCCGACCATCCCTGTCTGCTCGTGACCCTTGACCTTCGGCTCGTTCTTCGTTATCCTTGTCTGCTTGTGGCCCCTGACCTTCGGCTTGTTATTCGGTTCTCTCTATCGTGTGCCGCTGCTTCCCCTTATCCTACGGGGCGTGAGCTAGGAAACTCCAGGGGCCGCGACCTGGTCCCAGCCTGCAGCGTAACATCCTCACCACTAGAGGCCCTGGAGAAGACCAGCTGGGTCTTAGACTCCGCGCCCTGGGGAATCTTGGCTCTCGCTTCCGTTGGGATCCCGGTTGTGCTCCTCTGGTCCCGCTTTCCACAACCACCCAGTTTCCTACCCACAGAAGCCAGCCATAGGGTTCACTACCTCGCGGTGCACTCCTGTCCCCCTACGGTGTGCATCTGTCACCTGGCCACAGGTGACCCTGACAGTAACACTGTCTCCAGGAACCAGGAAACCACAAAGAAACTAAGTTTGCCCTGACTTCCTCTGCAGGCTGTATTGCCACTCTTGTCAAGTGCCACCTACAGTAGAGGAAGCAGAATGCACCTGCCTACAGACAGCAATAGAAACCTAACAGGAGTTCTAAACTCTAATAATTCTATCCAAATCTAAAAAAAAATACGAGCTAAATACAATTGAATTAGGTCATACACGTGATTAACTCTTCCTTTTTCTTACCGATCATGTGCCAGTGAAGTCTCTAGTGATGACTACTAAGCAGGACAGTTGGTATGGACAGGGTAGTCTTTGGATAGACTGTTGGTTGGGACATAGAGCTAGGCATCTCAGACAATGTAATCCATGAAAAGTTAAATGGCTTTGACATATAAAGTATATCTCTGAAGGAATACCGGGTTTGAACAAGATAACTTTTAGAGAGAATGGCAACCCAGACAGAGAGAAAGGAAATATAGGCAGGATAGTCTCCAAAGAGACAATTGGTTAATATAGTGTAGGATTCTGAGAGACAGGAACTTCTGATATAGTAGTCTCTTAACTTAAGGCATAGATCACTTGTATAGTCTCCCACATGGAGATGGAAAGCTTGGTAAGAGTTTTTATTGGAGAAATACACAGCTCGGACAATATAGTCTCTGGAATGACAGGTGGTTTGGACAGTCTTTCAACAGATGGCATTGACAGGGTGGTCCCAGGAGAGGCTGGAAGCTTAGACAGGAAAGTTTCCAGAAGAGGGTAGGAATACTGGAGCAGTCAGGTTGTTGGACAAGAAGAGCAAAATGGGTATGTATGTTGGAAGAATGACTCCAGGAGATAGTTAAAGATTATGGGTTTTGAAAGTATGATGTCACTTGTGGCTGAGCAGTAACTGGATTCGGAGGCTGAGCAGTGATGGTTATTGGGGGCTGAGCAGCAATTCGAGCTGGAGGGTGGGCAGAACGTTTGTGTCCAACATTGGGTTAGGACTAGGGATGAGTTTCGAGTTCGAGTCGAACCCATGTTCGACTCGAACATCGGCTGTTCGCCGAATTTCGAACATTATGGGCCGTTCGCGCCAAATTCGAGTGGCGCGTCACGGCCCATAATTCACTGCGGCATCGCAGTGCATTGTTGGCTGATGATTGGCCAAGCATGCACTATGACCCGCATGCTTTGGTCAATCACAGCGCGGAAAAAACGGAGAGCCATAATTGGCTAAAGCCAGGGTGGCTTTGGTCAATTATGTCTCAGGGGGTTTAGTACACGCCCCACACTATATAAGGCCGCCTGCGTGGTTAAAGAGAGAGGCATATGTCAACCTGCCATGCAGTCCATTGGCAAGCATACAAAAAAAGACCCACACCAAAGAACAAAGCGGACCTCTCCTTGCTCCTCATCAGCTGGGATCTCCAGCCCCGCTATACCTTCAGTCCTCTCTGAAACCTGCACTGAGAGGAATGAAGGTGTAGAATTAGGTGTGTCACAGCCAAGTACTTGTGGGCAGTCTGCTATCGGTACACCAACGTCAGATTGTACCAGGCAAATTTCCCTACCCCACATGCTGCACCGCCAAAAGAAGTTCGCTCCCATCCATCCACATGCCCAGCGGTTGAATGCTAGCTTGGCTAAATTGCTAGCACTTCAACTGCTGCCTTTTCAGTTGGTAGACTCTGCCCCCTTCTGTGAGTTTGTGGAATGTGCGGTTCCTCAGTGGCAGGTTCCCAAATGCCACTTGTTCTCACGGAAGGCGATTCCGGCTCTCTACCGGCATGTGGAAGGCAATGCCATGGCCTCGCTGGACAGAGCGGTCAGCGGTAAGTTGCATATTACCGCTGACTTATGGTCCAGCAGGCATGGACAGGGACGTTTCCTATCTTTCACGGCGCATTGGGTGACTCTGCTGGCAGCTGGGAAGGATGCAGGACAAGGTATTGGAGGTTGTTCCGCCACCACGCCTCCAAAATGCTACTACTGGTGATTCTGACACACCTCTCTCCTCCACCCCCTCCTCTTCTTCTTCCTCCATGGCCTCTTCCTGTGCTTTGTCCTCGGAACCAGCGGTGCTCTGTAGGCGTTCAAAGGGCTACGCAAGTACGCAGTCAAAAAGATGCCATGCGGTGCTTGAGCTGGTATGCTTGGGGGACAGGAGCCACACTGGGGCAGAGATTCTGTCGGCTCTGCAGGGGCAGGCTCAGAGGTGGTTAACGCCACGCTAGCTTAAGCCAGGAATGGTGGTTTCCAACAATGGCACCGACCTCCTCTTCGCCCTCCGACAGGGACAACTGACCCATGTGCCCTGTTTGGCTCACATCCTTAACTTGGTGGTGCAGCAGTTCTTGGACAGGTATCCGGGCATACAGGAGGTCCTGAAGCAGGCCAGAAAACTCTCTGGGCATTTCCGGCGGTCATATAATGCCAGTGCTCCGCTGGCTGACCTGCAAAAGGAATACAACCTACCCAAGAACCGCCTAATCTGTGACATGCCCACCAGGTGGAACTCTACGTTGTTCATGCTGCAGCGGCTGCACATGCAGCAGAGGGCCATCAATGAGTATCTGTTGCAATATGGCACCAGGACAGGGTCAGGGGAGCTTGGATTTTTGTCCCCACGCCAGTGGGCCATGATCAAGGATGCATGCACTGTCCTGGCACCATTTGAGGAGGCCACGAGGATGGTGAGCATTGACAGTGTATGCATCAGTGACACTGTCCCTCTTGTCCACCTGTTGGAGCACACGCTGCGTGGAATAATGGACAGGGCACTTGAGGCAGAACAGAGGGAGGAAGAGGAGGACTTCCTTACCTCTCAAGGCCCCCTTTATCCAGACAGTGTTCCTGCTGGCCCGCCTATCACACAAGAAGAGGACGAGGAGGAGGAGGAGGATTGTGTCAGCATGGAGGTGGAGCTTAGCACTCAGCATCAGCAGCAGTTTTCAAGGGATCAATTACACTCCCAAGACACCCATGGACTTGTACATGGCTGGGAGGAGGTGGCTGCGGATCATGTCGTCCTGAGTGACCCAGACGACTCTGGACCGAATGCCTCAGCAAACCTACGCTGCATGGCCTCCCTGATCCTGCAAAGCCTGCGGAAGGATCCTCGTATTCGTGCTATCAACGAGAGGGATCATTACTGGCTGGCAACCCTCCTTGATCCACGTTAAAAGGGTAAGGTTGCGGACCTTATCTTGCCGTCACAGAGGGAGCAGAGGATGAAGCAACTTCGGGAGGCCTTGCAGAAAGGTCTGTGCAACGCGTTCCCAGAGACTGGGAGGTTACAAATTCCTGGTCCTGGACAACGTGTTGCTGAGGCTTCGGTCAGTCAAAGAAGGAGCGGTGGAGAAGGTGGCCATCTGACCAATGCGTTCAGACAATTTTTTAGTCCGCAGCCCCAAGGTATGATCGGTTCCAGCAACCATCGCCAGCATCTGGTTTACATGGTGCAGGAATACCTAGGGGCAAGATCAGACTTGGACACCTTTCCCACCGAAAATCCTCTGGGTTACTGGGTCTTGAGGATGGATCACTGGCCAGAGCTTGCACAGTATGCAATTGAGCTACTGGCCTGTCCTGCATCCAGCGTTCTTTCGGAACGCACATTCAGTGCTGCTGGAGGCTTTGTAACCGATCACAGGGTGCGCCTGTCCACCGACTCGGTTGATCGACTGACCTTCATAAAAACGAATCAGTCTTGGATCACCACCAGCTACCAAGCACCTGATGCTGATGTAACAGAATAATTTTCTTTGAAATGTCAGATCCCTTCAAGACTGCCTATGCTGATGCAGAGTGACTATCCTGTTATGCTGAGTGACTATACTCTTCCTCCTCAATGATAATGCTGATAGCATGTGAAATATAACGGTAACTCGCTAATATTGTATTCATAATCGATATTCAATAATTCATATTGATGAGAAAAATTACAAGAAAATCTGTTCCGTTCTCGTGTAAAAACTCCAAAATTGATTTAATAATAAAATATAAAATGTCACATGAATGTATCATCAATTGTAGAATATAAAAAATAGCATAGATAAGTATCTTATTCTTGAAGATTGAATGAAATGAATATCTTTGTGTGTGTGTGTGTGAATAGCTCAATCAGCTTCCTTCCATGTCTCCTGTGTAAATCAATGTTCCAGCGTCAGCTAGCAGATGTGTGTGTAGCATTCAAGCCTTCCCGCGTGTCAGTTTAAGTCTGCCTAAAAACCTAACAGTCACTAGCTTTTCACCCCTCAAATCTGACCCCCACCTTCTTTCGAAGGAGTGATTTAACGTTTCATAAAGCCCGCGAGTTTCAAATATATCCTTAGTTGTTCAGTGTCTAAAATTCTTACGGGTGGGGCTGTGAACGATGTGAGTAGCTAAAAATGAGCATTATTCAACTTGTAATATTACTACATATCTGAGTCAAATAATAAATATTACACTATGGATACATTAAAACCCAAACATTCTTATTAATATCCTAATCAAGAAATATAGCAATATTTAAGAACTTATAATCTTAGCTAAAATACTTTTACATCTAAAGTAATATGAGCTCTTTCTTCTCTCATGATGGGGGAGGTTAGAATTTCAAGAGGAAGCCACCTTAACTAATTGAATCCATATGCTAGAGCTGTTAAAAAACTATCATTAGAAGCTTTAAACAAATCTTTACATAAATATATATATTTAGTTATATTTCACTTTTTCCATATTTAGAATATGATATATGTAAGCATTTTAAATGTATTCAAGTCCATTATTCTTAAAGACCCAACTCCATTCATTCATGTGTTAATATTGTTAATAGATGAATATTAGATATTAGATTAAAGAAAATCTTTTTAACAGCATGTAAGAAAATGTTTGTTTCTGGGCACCGCCACCAGTGGCTAAGGCCCAATTTTTCAGCCCCTGTTTAACAGGGGCGTGTAATTACAATTTTTGATGCAATACTTTGCAGCAGGGCCCATTCCTGCCCTCCAACTAGAGTATCTGTGAGGGGTTGCAGTGTTGTGGCACCAGTGCCTAAGGCACAATTTTTATGCCCCTGTTCAACAGGGGCATGCAATTACAATTCTTGATCTAATAATTCACAGCAGGGCCAATTCCTGCGTCCCAACAAGAGTAACTGTGAGGGCTTACAGTGTTGTGGCAACACCACCACCAAAGGCCCAATTTTTCTGCCCCTGTTCAACAGAGGCATGTAATTACAATTCTTGATCTAATATTTCACAGCTGGGCCTATTCCTGCGCCCACCAAGAGTAACTGTGAGGGCTTACAGTGTTGTGGCAACACCAACACCTAAGAGCCAAATTTCTGCAGAGTATATACGGAAGGCCCCAACTTTCAAACATCCAATTTACAAACGACTACTTGCAAACGGAAGGAGACAACAGGAAGTGAGAGGAAATCTACCCCTAGGAAGTTCTTTCCTGTAAGAGTTAATATGAGAAAAACGTGTCTCCTCTCCACTGATGCTTTATCACCAATCCTTGTTTCAATAAAAACCCCAAATTTTCAAAAAACATTTGTCATTGGGACGGAAAGTGAGGTGAAATGTTCTGAACAGGTGCAGACAGCAAAACAAATGTTACAGGGGTGATAACCCTTCCCTATGTCTTCCAAAAAGCTTAAAAATAGATTCTTTGGCTGGAGCTACACTTAAAAAATGTACCTGTTCCAAATTACAAACAGATTCTACTTAAGAACAAACCTACAGTCCCTGTCTTGTTTGCAACGCCTGTATACTGCTGTTCAGAGTATATAGGGCCTTTTTTATTTTGTGTGCGGGGTTACCCTTAATATCCATACAAGACCCAAAGGGGCTGGTAATGGGCTGGGGGGGGGGGGGGGGTAACCATGCAATTTTTCTCCGGGACCAGATATTACATTAAATCCGCAAGCAGTTTTAAATGACTTTTTTTCCTTTAGAGATGTAATTTTGTGCAGGATGTTGTGATTTCATTAATAATAATAATAATATAATACATTTAAAAAATTACTGGCAGAAATTTGAAAGTCCAGTAGGCCTCAAGGGTGACGTGAACTACTGCACTTGTGAACCTTTCAGAGAAGATACACATGTACACATGTTTTTTCAATATTCAATGGATCACCTATCTGTGATTTTACATGCAGATGTTGGGACAGGGATTTGCCTGGACTATAGGGTCCCTTGTCACATAAACCAGAATTTTTGTTATAGGCCATTGTCGAATAGACTCAGAAAAGCAACGCAAATAGGTGGATAAGCCTGAGAAGTTACTGTGACTAACAGTGACTAACAGTTAAAACTAGAGCAAATATTCCCATTGTTTCAGAGGGTAAGACAGTTTACTCAGTTTACTCAGCTTGCTCCCCAAACAATGGCATCATAAACGCTGGTTAATTCTACAACCAAAATCCGATTTTAACAACCAGAGAAACATACAAACATCCAAGTTTTGTATAAATTTTTCTTATATACCTGTATATATAGATATATGACCATAAGTGACGCCTATGCCATGTTCTTAGACATTTTAAGAAAACACCTGGATACATGTTACATTATAAATAAGCACGTGTAGCGGCCTCCACTCTCTCACTCCGCTGTTGGCTGGTTACTGCTTGTCTAGGGGTATCTTGGAGGAGAGAGTGTGGGGTCACCAAGCCAAGCCTTCACCGCAGATGTTTATGTGGTGTAAGCAAAGTTCCTTTACCTTCGGGTCGGTGTTCTGAGTTTGGAGCCTCCGCCTCTTCTGTAGAACAGTGTCTGCCAGTAATTGAGCCCCACACCAATAAAAGTCCAACACTCCTTTATTCTTCAATGTCAGGATGAAACACAATCAGTTGGACTCCCTCAACAAACAGACAGGGGGTGTGGATACGAGTAGGCCCAGGCACAATGAACTCTCCTATTCCTCTATCAGCAAATAGTTTTTTTTGCACGTGGTCTCTACCACCTGTTTAGAATCTTGGTCGCTGCCACCGACCGGGTGAACGGTGAACCTTCCTCCTGACTGCACTTGGCCCCTGTTTGGGAAGACATCCCTCCGGGCGGTCTCCTGAGGCTCACCCGGCACCGGCAATCTGCTGCACCAGGTCTTCGGGTGAGTAGCTCCTCCGGTCCCTTACGCCTATGGACTCCCGGGGTCCCCTAGGAAATCCTTCCCTCGCGGAGCCCAGCGGAGGACACTGGGCCCCAGGCCTCCAACCGAGTACCTCACCCCAGGCTGAAGGTGCCTGGGGTGGAACACGAGCTCTGGGTGTCCTGGCCTAGGCCGCCTGGACACCGATAATGAACCACAGCCCTCAGGCTAAAGGTGCCTGGGACTCGACTACCCCTGACCAAAAATGGCCGCCCCCTTTATACCCTCCCCCAGCAAGCCCAGCGGAGCCCCCGCCCCGCTGTACTCATGCTGCGAGAGGCAAAAAAGGGTATGCCACTGCAACAATGGCTCAACCCCGGGCCCAAAGTGACAGCGCCACCCGCTGGGCCCCAGGGAACCATACATCACAGATCCCCCACCAAATTCAAACATGATAGAAAAGCATATACCCGCTACACTTGATATTCAAAGTAAGAACATATATTGATATGTAATAAATAAGAATGATGTTTAGATTATCAATGACATTTTAGGTCATAGGGAAAAATATGATTTTAGCATCTGTTGACCTAGGGACTGTGTTAGAAGAATAAATATAGATACCAACGTGATTTTATAAATAGAAGTATTTTAAAGAGTTAATTAGCAGCATGAAATACGTCAAATTGTGATTATAGAAAACAAAGGAACCTATGTTTAGAGATTAACACATATTCAAAATATATAGATACATATTTTTGTGTTATATTGATTGACATATAATCTGTACCCTGTTTAGAAAAACCAGTTTATAGATATATTTTTAGACAGGAATAGGGATGAGCTTCGAGTTCGAGTCGAACTCATGTTCGACTCGAACATTGCCTGTTCGCCCGTTCGCCGAACAACGAACAAATTGGGGTGTTCGCGGCAAATTCGAAAAATCTATGGGAGAAATCTAAAGTGCTAATTATAAAGGCTTATATGCAAGTTATTGTCCTAAAAAGTGTTTGGGGACCCGGGTCCTGCCCCAGGGGACATGTATCAATGCAAAAAGAAGTTTTAAAAACGGCCGTTTTTTCGGGAGCAGTGATTTTAATAATGCTTAAAATGAAAAAATAAAAGTGAAATATTCCTTTAAATTTCGTACCTGGGGGGTGTGTATGATATGCATGTGAAGTGGCGCATGTTTCCCGTGCTTAGAACTGTCCCTGCAAAAAGTGTCATTTTTGAAAGAAAAAAATGCATTTAAAACTGACTCGCGGCTATTAATGAATTGTCGGCTCCCGGCAATACATACAAAAGTCATTGAGAAAAAAAAAAAAAAAAAAAGCGTGGGGGTTCCCCAGAATTCAATTACCAGGCCCTTCAGGTCTGGAATGGATATTAAGGGGAACCCCGCCGCAAATAAAAAAAAAATTGACGTGGGGTTCCCCCAAATATCCATTCCAGGCCCTTCAGATCTGGCATGGATTTTAAGGGGAACTCCACCCCAAATTAAAAAAAAAATGGCGTGGAGTCCCCCTAAAAATCCATACCAGACCCCTTATCCGAGCATGCAACCTGGCCGGCTGCAGGGGAAAAGGGGGGGACGAGAGAGCGGCCCCCCCTCCCTCCTGAACCGTACCAAGCCACATGCCCTCAACATGGGGAGGATGTCCCCATGTTGATGGGGACAAGGGCCTCATCCCCACAACCCTTGCCCGGTGGTTGTGGGGGTCTGCGGGCGGGGGGCTTATCGGAATCTGGAAGACCCCTTTAACAAAGAGGACCCCCAGATCCCGGCCCCCCCCCTATGTGAATTGGTAAGGGGTACATTGTACCCCTACCATTTCACGAAGAAAGCGTAAAAAAATGTTTAAAAAAACACACAAACACCTTGAAAAAGTCCTTTATTTAAAAAAATAAAAAAAAAACATTCCAGCGGTGAAATCCAGTGTCCCGCGGCGATCCCGATGTCCAGCGCTGTCCGTCATTGGTTGTGCCTGAGCGGACCTGATGGGGAACTCCCTCTCAGTATTTTAAATGTATAGACCCGCCCCTTCTAAAGTTCCCCATCAGGTCCGCTCAGCGGACCAGATGCGGAACATGAGAAGGGGCGGGTCTATACATGTATTACCAAAGTGAGAGCAGTTCCCCATCAGGTCCGCCTCCTCGGTATGTCGGACCGGCTACGTCATTGGCTTGAGCGGGGAACTTCCTTCACTATGTAAATTTAAATTTACATAGTGAAGGAAGTTCCCCGCTCAAGCCAATGACGTAGGCGGGTCCGACATACCGAGGGGGCGGACCTGATGGGGAACTGCTCTCACTTTGGTAATACATGTATAGACCCGCCCCTTCTCATGTTCCGCATCTCGTCCGCTGAGCGGACCTGATGGGGAACATTAGAAGGGGCGGGTCTATACATTTAAAATACTGAGAGGGAGTTCCCCATCAGGTCCGCTCAGGCACAACCAATGACGGACAGCGCTGGACATCGGGATCGCCGCCGGACACTGGATTTCACCGCTGGAATGTTTTTTTTTTATTTTTTTAAATAAAGGACTTTTTCAAGGTGTTTGTGTGTTTTTTTAAACATTTTTTTTACGCTTTCTTCGTGAAATGGTAGGGGTACAATGTACCCCTTACCAATTCACATAGGGGGGGGGCGGGATCTGGGGGTCCCCTTTGTTAAAGGGGTCTTCCAGATTCCGATAAGCCCCCCGCCCGCAGACCCCCACAACCACCGGGCAAGGGTTGTGGGGATGAGGCCCTTGTCCCCATCAACATGGGGACATCCTCCCCATGTTGAGGGCATGTGGCTTGGTACGGTTCAGGAGGGAGGGGGGGCCGCTCTCTCGTCCCCCCCTTTTCCCCTGCGGCCGGCCAGGTTGCGTGCTCGGATAAGGGGTCTGGTATGGATTTTTAGGGGGACTCCACGCCATTTTTTTTTTAAACTTGGGGTGGAGTTCCCCTTAAAATCCATGCCAGATCTGAAGGGCCTGGTAATTGAATTCTGGGGAACCCCCACGCTTTTTTTTTTTTTTTTCTCAATGACTTTTGTATGTATTGCCGGGAGCCGACAATTCATTAATAGCCGCGAGTCAGTTTTAAATGCATTTTTTTTCTTTCAAAAATGACATTTTTTGCAGGGACAGTTCTAAGCACGGGAAACATGCGCCACTTTACATGCATATCATACACACCCCCCAGGTACGAAATTTAAAGGAATATTTCACTTTTATTTTTTCATTTTAAGCATTATTAAAATCACTGCTCCCGAAAAAACGGCCGTTTTTAAAACTTCTTTTTGCATTGATACATGTCCCCTGGGGCAGGACCCAGGTCCCCAAACACTTTTTAGGACAATAACTTGCATATTAGCCTTTATAATTAACACTTTAGATTTCGAACGTTCGAGTCCATTGTATTTAATAGGGTTCTAAAGTTTACACGAACATTTTGTCTGTTCGCAGGTTCTGGTGCGAACCGAACAGGGGGGTGTTCGGCTCATCCCTGGACAGGAATATAAAACAAATTATCGGGCATGGTTTGGAGCCGATCCAAGATGGACGTGTAAGTTCAGAGCTCCCGCTCCCAGAGGTCCTGCTACTTCAGCTATTCGCCCTAAAACCACCTCAGACATGGTGAGAACATCCCGCAGCGCTTCAGCCACAAGGTCCCGATCGCCACTGAGCCAGGACACGCAGCGAGGCAAGCATATCCCCGAGATCTTTAGATCGCGGCCTAAAGACAGGATGCAGGCCTCACAGGCAGCCTCCTCGTGTGAGGCGCACCCCCAGAGCCCCAGCCCACAACGCCCTGGCTCGCGGAGATCGCTTGGAGCGGAATTAGAGAGGAGTCAGCCCCCAGCGGTAAACCTGGACGATCTCCGCAGCGTGGCTGCAGACATCAAGAACACTCTGATGGCGGCAATATCAGAAATGAGATCTGACATGCAGGCGATGGCCATCAGAGTGGAGGAGGTGGAAATAACACAGGCCCGCCATGACACTTCACTATGCCATGTACAACAGATCACAGAGTCCCACGCCACACACCTCAGAGAAATCAACCACCACATGGAAGATTTAGATAACAGAGGGAGACGCCGGAACCTCAGGATAAGAGGACTCCCAGAAAATGTAGACCCCAGCCAGCTCTCCCTGACAGTCGCTAACATTTTTAACGATCTCCTGGAAAGACCCCCTGACACGCCGATCGCTTTTTAAAGAATCCACAGAGCATTGCGCCCCAGGGAAAGGGAGACAGATCCCCCTAGGGATGTGGTATGCTGCCTTATGGACTTTCAGCTAAAAGAAGACATCCTCCGCAGAGCACGGAGCCGTAATCAGCTAGCTTTTGGCGGGGATGTAATTAGGATCTTTCAAGACTTATCAGGCATCACCCTACAGCGCAGGAGGGAACTGCGACCACTACTGGACGTCCTGAGAACCAAATCCATCGTATACCGCTGGAAATTTCCATTTTGCCTTTCCGTGACACATCAAGGCTGCACGGCAAACCTTAAAGTTCCGGAGGACCTGGAACACTTCTGCAATGCTATAGGCATCCAGCGTGTCGACCTACCAGACTGGTACAGTGACTTCCGTCTGCCATCCCCTACAAGAGCCTCCTCTATGGGCGGCATAGATGAAGCGGGCAATTACAGCAACAACCGACGCCGCTCCCACCCTCCTCCTCCTCACACGCCGCTGAAAAATAGAGTCCCTCGGAATGGAAGCCCGACAGCTTCACCGGTGCACCGCAGAGCTCGCTTCACCTAGACAGGTATTTGCTCTCCAGTACACACTCCCTCACTCTTTTTTTTTACCTGACATGGAGACTTAACCCTCAAGCTCGGCCTCTTTATACCTGGATATACTATCGGTTTCCGCCATAGTGTAAACTTATCAAGATCCCCTGTACTGCTGTCATCTGTCCAGCAATTGATAGTCACTTCCCTCTACTCTTGTTTCATACCCTTGCTTTATACCCCACTGAACTCAATCCTGTACAAGCCGGTTACCCCAAGGACATTTGCTTCTGACAAGAACCTACCTACCCTATTTTTGCTAATGCAGACAAACCCCCAGGACCCGACATATTTGCCATGAGAAGATCTGATCCATAGACTCTTTGTCTTACATCTTACCCAGCTGATATCAACAAACCTCACCCGCCAGCCCTCTGCTACACCATACGGGCTACCCCGTTAACACTAACTCCCTAGACTCCCCCTGTGGTATCCCAGGCTGTTTTCCCATTGTTCACACCAGTGACTTATTGAAAGGGACTTGCTATGCAAAGAGACAACAGCACATGGACGAATACCCCGGAACAATCCACGTGTTCAACTATCCCTGGAGCTCACCATAAGGACATCGCTTGGTTACTCGCAAAATCCTTCCATCTTGTTACCAGAGACTACCTACCCCAAGATGTCTTCTCTTACAGACAACTCGAGTATCTGACGTGCAGCACTCCGAAAAGTATTGCAAATGCAGCTGGACTAAGTATAGACCCCTTTCACTTACCTCCCCCTCCCTCTGTTTTTTTCCTCCCCCTTTTTTTCCTTGCTCATTTTACTCCTCATAGGCTGGTCACGTCTTCCCCCCCTTATCCCCTTTCTCTCCTTAAAACCCCCCCTCATTCCTTATCTTCCCCATCCTTGCACTCCTCTTCAGGACTGGGTTAGTTTGATAATGTAAGCACTTATTATCTCAATGTTTTTACCCCCTCTCAATCCACAGGGAAAGAGAAGACTCCAAATCTGTTGCTTCTCCAACTGTTGACCCATGGTCGGGGACTCAAGGGGGCTATGCTCGGGTAGGACTCTTACAGATCCGCTTACCTAACATTGGCATCTCTCCCAGGTAGGGGCAAAAAAATTTCCCCTCCCTGACCCACACCTCCTCCCTCATTATTGAAAGTAAGGGAGAGATATGCAAAGCTTGGTGTAGTGACCCGAAGATGGGCGTACCCCCCTCGGGACCAACTGGCCGACACTAACCCCCCAGGGTAATGTTATCTTATGTTAGGCCATTGTTGCGATTAATGCTGTTATGCAAATAGTTAATGCTTTAGATAAGAATTCTATTCTCCGTTCAATGTCAGGTGAAAGCTTTCACTCATGTTTGATGTTTCAAGTTGTAGATACCAGTAACCCAAAAATTTACACTTTCCTCTTCCGCGTTACTCATACAGTACCTTCCTATGCCACACTATATGCTAAATTTTCTTTATACCTTACTCTACACCACTTAAGCTCTGAAACTACTCCTCACTAAACTAAAGGCAGGTAAAAGACTGTTTTCAATGGACCAACCATATATTTTTTCTTCTTCTCACCATGTCTCCCTACCCCACACCTTCTGTCACAAGGAACACCGGGGAAACACATTCCCCACCCGCTCCCTGACAGTGCATACACTAACCACCACTCACACGCATGTTCTGACCTCAAGGGACTCGGAACTCACCCATCTCGTTGATCGACACACACTGTTTTCTCCCGCAGTGGACTCTGGTAGACACCACTGACCCTAGCCGGACTTTTCCACATATTTTCAGTGGGCTTGCAGGTCAACTCCCACATCCGGTATAACCCCCTAACCCCTCTGGGGAAGGGAGCGTGCTATATGCCCTTGACCTCCCTCTTTTGCCTTCCCAACCTTAACCGGGCTTTCCCCTCCCCATACCCCTTTTCCTCCCACCCCCCCACTTGGTTTTCGTTCTCGCTCCACCCCACCGCCCTTTGTCTCTGACTCCCCTGAACCTCCCTAAACTGTCCTGAACTCCTACTTCTACACTTACCATGGCATCTCACGAACCAAAAATCTCCAACATGTCGCTAAAGTTAATTTCACTAAACGCTAAGGGCCTAAATACCCCAGAAAAGCGTTCCCTAATACTTACTCAAATGCGGACCATGAAGGCAGATGTAATATTTCTACAGGAAACCCACTTCAGCCCAAAAAAAGCACCCAACTTCTGTAATCAATTTTTCCCCCAAAGCTTCCACTCCACCTCCCCCATCTCAAAATCCAAAGGAGTCTCAGTGCTTCTCTCAAAAAACGTCCCCATTCAAATATCGGATACTCTTATTGATGACCAGGGAAGATATGTATTTCTTAAGGGCACCTTTAGTAACAAAAAAATAACCCTTGCAAACATATACAGTCCCAACTCATCACAGGTTCCTTTCTTCTGAGACATCTCACGAAAACTGTCTGCCTTTCAGGAAGGTATCCTGATTCTAGGAGGAGACTTGAACGTCCCACTGGACCCCCTCATAGATACCTCCTCTGGTAAATCCCATCTACCCTATAGAGCACTTAAACAAATAAGACGCTGCTTCCAAGACCTTCTCTTACACGACACCTGGCGAACTCTCCACCCGAGTGACAAAGACTTTACATTCTTCTCTACTCCACACAACAAATACTCAAGACTTGACTACTTTTTTCTTACTCAACAAGATCTACCAACACTGACGAGGGCCACCATAGAACCCATGACATGCTCAGACCATCACCCTGTCACGATGACACTCACTTTTTCAGACAAATTCGATCACACCTACATATGGAGACTAGACCCAACTATCCTGACAGATATCAAAAATGAACAGGAAATTCACAACTGTTTAACAAATTACTTCACAGACAATGACACCCCTGACACATCAAAGTTAACACAATGGGAGGCCCACAAATGTGTAGTGCGGGGTAAATTGATCTCGTTAATGGCGGCGATCAAGAAAGAACGGAAAACCAAATTAGCTACCTTATTCACCACATTGAAAAGGCTAGAAGCGATACACAAGAGTAACCTAGCACACAAAACCCACTCAGAACTCATTGAAGTCCGCACGCACATACAAGAAGAACTGGGCCTCATTATCAGGAAAAAATTCACCCTTTCCCAGAAACTCTTCTACGAGTTCGGGAACAAATGTGGCCACCTCCTTGCGCAAGCTCTGCGCAAGAAGAAAGCCAAAACTACAATACACAACCTGAGCACACATACCGGCGAAACGCTTACACATAACAAAGACATTGCGGACGAATTTGAGAAATATTATTCCTCCCTATACGACCTTAATAAATCTGACCCGCATACGTCTCCTACACCCAAAAGACTTCACAACATAAATTCTTTCTTGGATCAATTCGCTCCAGGAAAGATCCCCGAAGACATGACCACACACCTAGAATCCCCGATCACCATATTGGAATGGAAACAAGCCATAAAACAGTTGAAACCGGCCAAAAGCCCAGGCCCAGATGGCCTCCCGGCGGCCTACTACAAATCATTCTCGGACACTTTACAAACACCTTTTCTCCACGCTTTCAATTCTCTCTCCTCTTTAAATCCCCTATCAAGAGGAATGTTAGAAGCCCACATTGTAGTTATTCCCAAAGGAGATAAGGACCCTACACAAACCAGCAACTATAGGCCGACATCTCTACTGAACAATAGACTCCTACCACTGCTTCCCTCCCTCATCTCCCAAGACCAAGTAGGTTTTATCCCTGGACGAGAAGCCAGGGACAACACTATCAAAGCAATTAACCTACACCACCTGATGACCCATACCAACCAAAAAGGCTTCTTCCTATCCCTAGATGCGGAGAAGGCATTCGACAGGGTGGCCTGGGATTACATGAGTGCAGTCCTGAAGGTGATAGGATTGGGTCCACACATGTCTGAGCTAATCCTCTCGCTATACGCTAATCCGTCAGCTAAAGTCCGTGTCAACGGCACCCTGTTGAATGCCTTCCCCATCCGTAATGGAACGAGACAGGGTTGCCCCTTATCCCCTGTCCTTTTCGTTCTCACTCTTGAACCGCTCCTCCGCAAATTAAAACTCAACCCCGACATTCAGGGGGTCCGTACGCCCACAAAAGAATATAAATATGCCGCCTTCGCAGACGACATCTTGCTATTCCTATCTAATCCTGCGATATCCCTCCCCGTATTATTATCGGAATTCAAACAATTTCAATGTTTTTCCAACCTCAAAATAAATTTCTCAAAGTCCTTCGCTCTTAATGTATCATTACCCCAGCCCCTAGTCGATCAATGCAGAGTGAACTTTCCATTTCAATGGAAGCATGACTCAATAACGTACTTGGGTATTCAGCTTCCGTCCAAACTCTCAGACTTATATATACTTAACCATTTAACCCTCATAAATAGACTGACTGCTGATCTCAAAAACTGGAACAAACCAATATTTTCATGGTTTGGCAGAGCAGCGGTTCTCAAAATGAACGCCCTGCCAAGGATGCTTTACCTACTGCAAACAGTCCCTATACGATTACCACCTGCGTTTTTCAAAACATATAGAAGTATTTGCTCCCGATTCCTCTGGAAGGGCCATAAACCTAGAATCAGCCACAAACAACTTTCCAGACCAAAACAATTGGGAGGAATTGGCCTCCCACACCTCCTCAACTACCACACAGCTATACACCTCACTAGAATAGTGGATTGGAATATACACTCGCTTCAAAAAGATTGGGTCTCCCTGGAAGCATCTTTCACAAACTTACACCTGAACTCTCTCCCCTGGATTCCCCTACATCACATTCCCCCAGAAGTTCGCCTCCACCCCCTAATAGGTCCTACTCTAGAATGCTTCCAACGAACGTGTAGACAAACTTCCATTTCCTCCATACCGGGCCCGCTAACCCCTATGAGACTAAACCCCGCTTTCCCACCAGGCATGCACAAATCTTTCCTCTTTGATAACTGGCCTCATGACCAGATTAGAGCACACCATTTTTTCCACCAAAACAAGCTCCTCTTGGCATCCCAACTCTCCACCCAGATGGCTAGACCACCTATTCCTCCCTGGACATACCTAATGCTAGCCCACTTCTTAACATCTTTGAATAAAGCCTTGCAGTGCTCGAGACAACTTATTCCTTTTGAAAGGCTTTGCACTCAACAGACACCTCAACCTCACCTAATATCCCTGACTCACAACCTTATCTTTGCGGATATAAAAGCCAACGACAACGTAGCCTGTAAAAACTGGGAAATTGACCTTTCTATCTCACTATCAGAAGAGGAATGGGAGCATGTATTTCTAAATATCCACAAAGAGTCAATAAACGTCACTACACAGGAAAATGGCTACAAAATACAATCTAGATGGCATCGAACCTCATTTTTACTACATAAATTTAACCCAGCCATACCTGACTCCTGCTGGAGGTGCTACCAGGAAATAGGGTCGCTGCTCCACATATGGTGGTCTTGTACCTCTTTACAAGCCTTTTGGAAAGACGTCTACCGCATTACTGTCCAGGTCACTTCCTATAACTTAGATTTCTCCCCAGCCCAATTCCTTCTACACCACTCACCGCTATCACATAGGTCCTATCACAAATCCTTAGCGATGCACATGATTAATGCTGCCAAGCAATGTATCCCGCTATACTGGAACTCAACACGAGTGCCCACACTCAAAGAGTGGTTCACCAGAATAAGTAGAGTCGCTGATATGGAAAGGCTCATTCACACAGCTCACGACAACCCGACCAAATTTAGTGCAACATGGGCATGTTGGTTGCACTATCAGACAACGATCGAATACAAAAACATAATGCACACTCCCACCTAAAAGGGAAAAAAAAAGGAGTAATTAATAGGGGAAATAAACAAAACGAAAATTTAATTATTGAATTAATCTATTTTTTTCTTGATAATACCCTACCAATCTTTCACCCTGGAAGCCTCTTTTACCCCCTAATACGCTGAGTCCACATACACTCCCATGTGCTTGATAGGTATCATCCCACATACACATAACTGAGAATTAGGGGGAGTCAGAGACAACCCCCCCCCCTTAATCCCTCCCATCCCCTTCCCCCTATCTAGTCCTCCTCATTCTTCCTACCCCTCACCCTTCCAGTCACCACAACAGAATCTCCGCATACAGATATCAATCACCCATCCCACTAACACCTCAGAAAAAATCTTCCACAAATATCACCCGCAAACTATTGCCTTAACCACCATTACCCATCTATAAACTACGCATTAACAATGGTGGAATCCTAACACATTAACATCATAAGCTGCACAAACTCTCCCCTGACCACATAGAATTTGCATGGAGAAATCCGCCAAATAAACACCCCGACCCTCTTTCCGAAATTAATACATCCTGCATCAACTTGGCCCCTTTGACCCCACAAATGGGGAGCTAATTCTCCCCCATACCTGATATATTGTGGTGATAGACACGGTTTTCTGAGACGGTTTAATGTGATTATATACAAGTTACCTTGTTAAAATGCTGTATGAGAGATCTGTAACTGATTTTTTTTACTTCTTTTCAATAAAAAAAAAAACAAATTATGTTATGTGAATGAATCAAAAAGTATATTAGAAGTATGTTATATACCGGATTACCAGAAGATAAAAATCCATATATATTCTTCCCAACAATATACAAATTATACACATTCTGAAAATAGAATATATTAACTTAAAGAGTTAATGCCCCAGTGGTTGAAAGTGGTATTACTTGAGGTTCCCAAAATCCAGAGAACAGTTATTAAATTACCAACCTATAGAAACCAGAGATTTTTGGACAGTAACTCCCCTATCTGCAGCCACCAATGAGTTGTAGTCACCCGTCCCTGGGCAGAACTTAATATAATTTTTATAACCTTATTGTCCAGAGACAATATTTAAGGGAAGAAAAATTAGATGAAAGGACGCTCACGGAGGACTCCCACACACGCACTCACTCCCACCGGCCGGGGAGACACACTCAGGGACCCACCCTGAGGGGCACACTGGGAGATCCACACTCTCAAACAGACTGACACACATGCACCATGCATGAAGACATATTTCCGCACTCATGAAGATTCCTAGACACCCGATACCTGAAAGCCACGGCAGGCATCTTAACTCTGGTCACTTGCCAGTAGGAAATTGCCATTGTGGAATGGGTAATTATGCCATTTTTGATTGTATATTGGATTCATTGTTGTTCTCAAAAATATTGAAGTATTGAATATTCTGCAATTATGATTTATTCTCATTAACCAACAACTGGTAGATGTTTTTTTGTAAAGAAGATTCAATTTTTCATTATATTTTTCTTTTTGCATAGTTCTAATCTTAGTGACAAAACAGACGTCTAATTAATTTCACATTGTTAAGTACTTACTTACCTGCAGTATAGTAACGGTTAGATGTGTGAAATACAGACGTTCTGTTTCATTGTCAATTATACAAGGTTGTTGAACCTATTGAGAATTCATCATGACGGCATAATGTCTAAGGGACTGTATGCCCATTTTGCGGGTAATTTTATTGATTTTGAAGTCGCCCATGTAACAAAATTGGTATTTTAATTTCATGTAAATATTTGCTTTTTGTCAACCAATAAATGTAGATATTTTGTATGATCACACGTCTCTGTGAATAAGTTTCACATTATAGACTATGATCATATAGGTTGTCTTGTATTCAAAAATATCTTTCGCTAAAAAGAACTTAAAATTAATATTGTGCGGGCAAAACTGTCCCTTAAAAAGCACAACAAGGAACAGTTCTAAACAGGGGAAACACGTGCCACTTCACAGGCATACTTTAGACACCCCCCAGGTACAATATTTAAAGCAATATTTCACTATTTTTTTTCCTTCACTTTAACCACTTAAGCCCCGGGCCATTTGGTAGCTAAAGGACCAAAGGTGATTTCTCACTGCGCTGCTTTAACTGTAAATTGTGCAGACATGCAATGTTGTACCGAAACGAAATTTGCATCCTTTTCTTCCCAGAAATAGAGCTTTCTTTTAATGGTATTTGATTGCCTCTGCAATTTTAATTTTTTGCGATATAAACGGAAAAAGACCGAAAATTTTGAAAAAAAATGATATTTTCTACTTTTTGTTATAAGAAAAATCGAATAAACTCAATTTTAGTCATACATTTAGGCCAAAATGTATTCAGCCACATGTCTTTAGTAAAAAAAATGTCAATAAGCGTATATTTATTGGTTTGCGCAAAAGTTATAGCGTCTACAAACTAGGGTACATTTTCTGGAATTTACACAGCTTTAAATTTATGACTGCCTATCTCATTTCTTGAGGTGCTAAAATGGCAGGGCAGTACAAACCCCCCCCCCCCAAATGACCCCATTTTGGAAAGTAGACACCCCAAGGAAATTTCTGAGAGGCATGTTGAGCCCATTGAATATTTTTTTTTTGTCCCAAGTGATTGAATAATGACACAAAAAAAAAAAATTACAAAAAGTTGTCACTAAATGATATATTGCTCACACATGCCATGGTTATATGTGGAATTGCACCCCAAAATACATTCTGCTGCTTCTCCTGAGTACGGGGATACCACATGTGTGGGACTTTTTAGGAGCCTAGCCACGTACGGGACCCCGGAAACCAAGCACCGCCTTCAGGATTTCTAAGGGTGCAAATTTTTGATTTCACTCCTCACTACCTATCACAGTTTTGAAGGCCATAAAATGCCAAAATAGCACAAAACCCCCCCAAATGACCCCATTTCAGAAAGTAGTCACCCCAAGTAAATTGCTGAGAGGCCTGTTGAGCCCATTGAATATTTTTTTTTTGTCCCAAGTGATTGAATAATGACAAAAAAAAATAAAAAATTACAAAAAGTTGTCACTAAATGATATATTGCTCACACATGCCATGGTTATACGTGGAATTGCACCCCAAAATACATTCTGCTGCTTCTCCTGAGTACGGGGATACCACATGTGTGGGACTTTTTAGGAGCCTAGCCACGTACGGGACCCCGGAAACCAAGCACCGCCTTCAGGATTTCTAGGCACAAATTTTTGATTTGACTCCTCACTACCTATCACAGTTTCGAAGGCCATAAAATGCCAAAATAGCACAAAACCCCCCCAAATGACCCCATTTTGGAAAGTAGACACCCCAAGCTGTTTGCTGAGAGGCATGGTGAGTATTTTACAGCTCTCATTTGTTTTTGAAAATGAAGAAAGAAAATTATTTTTTTTTTTTTTCAATTTTCAAAACTTTGTGACAAAAAGCGAGATCTGCAAAATACTCACAATATCTCTCAGCAAATAGCTTGGGGTGTCTACTTTCCAAAATGGGGTCATTTGGGGGGGTTTTGTGCCATCTGGGCATTCCATGGCCTCCGAAACTGTGATAGGCAGTGAGAAGTGAAATCAAAAATTTACACCCTTAGAAAGCCTGAAGGCGGTGATTGGTTTTTGGGGTCCCGTACGCGGCTAGGCTCCCAAAAAGTCTCACACATGTGGTATCCCCGTACTCAGGAGAAGCAGCAAAATGTATTTTGGGGTGCAATTCCACATATAACCATGGCATGTTTGAGCAATATATCATTTAGTGACAACTTTGTGCAAAAAAAAAAAAATTTTTTTTCCGCAACTTGTGTCAACATATAAAATATTCCATGGACTCGACATGCCTCTCAGTATATAGCTTGGGGTGTCTACTTTCCAAAATGGGGTCATTTGGGGGGGTTTTGAACTGTTCTGGCATTTTATACACAACATTAGGAAGATTACATCCACTCTTCTAACCACTTGAAGACAAAGCCCTTTTTGACACTTTTTGTTTACATGAAAACATATTTTTTTTTGCAAGAAAATTATGTTGAACCCCCAAACATTATATATATTTTTAAAGCAAAGGCCCTACAGAATAAAATGGTGGGTGTTGCATTTTTTTTTTCTACACAGTATTTGTGCAGCGATTTTTCAAACACATTTTTTGGGGAAAAAATACACTTTTTTTAATTTTAATGCACTAAAACACACTATATTGCCCAAATGTTTGATGAAATAAAAAAGATGATCTTAGGCCGAGTACATAGATACCAAACACGACATGCTTTAAAATTTCGCACAAACGCGCATTGGCGACAAACTACATACATTTTTAAAAGCCTTTAAAAGCCTTTACAGGTTACCCCGTTAGATTTACAGAGGAGGTCTACTGCTAATATTACTGCCCTCGATCTGACCTTCGCGGTGATACCTCACATGCATGGTGCAATTGCTGTTTACATATGACGCCAGACCGACGCTTGCGTTCGCCATTGGGCAAGAGCAGGGCAGGACAGGGGTGCTTTTTTTTTTTTTTTTATTATTAATTTTGCTTTTTTATTTTATTTTTAAATTGTTCCTTCCATATTTTTATTTTTTTTTTATCATTTTTATTGTTATCTCAGGGAATGTAAATATCCCCTATGATAGCAATAGGTAGTGACAGGTACTCTTTTTTTGAAAAAACTGGGGTCTAGACCCTAGATCTTTCCTCTGCCCTCAAAGCATCTGACCACACCAAGATCGGTGTGATAAAATGCTTTTCCAATTTCCCAATGGCGCTTTTTATATCCGGGGGGGGGGACATTCCCTCCCACTGCTTGTAAAAGCAGTCCAGAGGCTAATTAGCCACTAGGATTGCTTTTACATGAAAGCCGGCCTCTGGCTGAAAAGAATGATACCAAGATGATACCAAAACCCGCAGGCATCAATCTGGTATAACCATTCAAAGTCCAGCAACATACCAGTACGTTGCTGGTCCTTGTTGGACATGTATTGTAATCTTTTTTTTTCATGCAGCCAGTTGGCTGAACGAAAAAAGAGATTGATCGGGTGGGTATGCCCACCATTAGAATACCGCCCTTCATCCACCCACTTCTAATGATGGGCATACATGCACCATTTATATATGCCGAAGCATGGGGGCATCCTCCCGCAAAAAAGTTATGCCGCACACACATGGTCGGACTTTTCCACGGGCAAGCCTCCGTCGGAATTTCGACCGTATGTACGCGGCATTAGGAGCAAAATCACTCCTCCGCCCCTGCTGCCCCAATGCTTCGGCATATTTGCTTTTTTTTTTTTAACTGTGGTGGTGAAATCACCTCCTACAGCACTGGAGTCGCAGGGATCAGGCCTGTCTCTGCGAACGCTGCAGTTATGTGTGTTGTGTTTTGCAAGTGACAGTGATCGATCGACACTGCACTTGGGTGGCCTGGGCTGGACGGAGGGGCAAAACGCAGGTGCTAGCAGGTATCTGGGCTGATCCCGCTAACACTGCGTTTCTGGGAACCCTAAACTGCTGGGGACGCTAGTATAGATCTGATCAGATCAGATATTGATCTGTTCAGATACTATACCACTAAGGAGGGTGTATGCTTCACGCGTGGGTGTTAGCATTACTGGCACTAACCTGACGCTGCCTGGGGTGTGACGCAGACCCTCTCTGACGCTAAAACCTAATTGATATCACCCGCCGGGCGATCAGGGGGTTAAACCTTTATTGGGTTATATACGGCAGGTGCCCTGACACTATAAAAAGCAAACTGACTAACCAGCGTCACCCGTAACACTTATATGATGATCACTGGTGAACGGGTTAACTAGGGGCAATTGGGGGGTTAAAAACTTTATTAGATAATTTTTGGGGGTACCTGACGCTATAAAAACCTGCGGCGAACCTAAAAAAAATTACTGGCTACCGATCTGCATCACCGACGCTAAGACAGCGATCAGAAAAATGATCTCTTAGCGACAGTGGTGATAGGGGGTGAAAGGGTTACCTGGGGGGCGATCAAGGGGGTTAAACCTTTATTAGATAATTTGTGGGGGTACCTGACGCTATAAAAACCTGCGGCGAACCTAAAAAAAAAAAAAATACTGGCTACCGATCTGCATCACCGACGCTAAGACAGCGATCAGAAAAATGATCGCTTAGCGACAGTGGTGATAGGGGGTGAAAGGGTTACCTGGGGGGCGATCAAGGGGGTTAAACCTTTAGATAATTTATGGGGGTACCTGACGCTATAAAAACCTGCGGCAAACCTAAAAAAAATTACTGGCTACCGATCTGCATCACCGACGCTAAGACAGCAATCAGAAAAATGATCTCTTAGCGACAGTGGTGATAGGGGGTGAAAGGGTTACCTGGGGGGCGATCAAGGGGGTTAAACCTTTATTAGATAATTTGTGGGGGTACCTGACACTATAAAAACCTGCGGCGAACCTAAAAAAAAAAAAATACTGGCTACCGATCTGCATCACCGACGCTAAGACAGCGATCAGAAAAATGATCGCTTAGCGACAGTGGTGATAGGGGGTGAAAGGGTTACCTGGGGGGCGATCAAGGGGGTTAAACCTTTAGATAATTTATGGGGGTACCTGACGCTATAAAAACCTGCGGCGAACCTAAAAAAAATTACTGGCTACCGATCTGCATCACCGACGCTAAGACAGCGATCAGAAAAATGATCGCTTAGCGACGGCGGTGCTAGGGGGTGAAAGGGTTATCTGGGGGGTGATCAAGGGGTTAAACCTTTATTAGGGGGGGTTAGGGGGCTACACTGGACCTAAAACTAAACTGTAGTGACACTTTTACAGTCACAAATGACACTGATTGCAGTGATCAGTAAATAAATGGTCACTGCAATCAGTGACACTGTGACTGGGGGCTGGGGGGTGATCTGGGGGGGCCTGGGGGGTGATTTATGTGCCTATGTGTGCTGGTGTTAGTGTAGTGTTTGTGCACTAACCTTGATGTCTTCTCTTGTACGGCGCTCGGTATATGTGAGCGCCGCACAAGAGATGACATCACTTCCTCCTGCTTCCTCTGCCTGTGTTTACATTACAAAGGCAGAGGGGGCATTCTCATTCGCTGGGAGCGATCGCGGGGGGGGTGGCCGGAATCGAACGGCCACCCCCCCATCTCGGTGCCATTGTGCCGACGTATATATACAGTGAGCGGTCATTAAGTTGTTAAGCATCATTAAAATCACTGCTCTCGAAAAAACGGCTGTTTTTAAAACTTTTTATTGCATTGATACATGCCCCCTGGGGCAGGACCCGGGTCCCCAAACCCTTTTTAGGACAATAACTTACATATTAGCCTTTATAATTATCACTTTTGATTTCGAACATTCGAGTCCCATAGAATTTAATAGGGTTCTAAAGTTCGCACAAACTTTTGGTCCGTTCGCAGGTTCTGGTGCGAACCGAACCGGGGGGGTGTTCGGCTCATCACTAGTTAGGACTATCATACACCAGTTATTGCACCCAGCTGGAGCCCAACATTTTATTGCAAAGAACAGATGTTTAAATGTTACTTTATATTGTTGAAATTATATGCCAACAGAAATTAGGTAGTTTACAGAAATGGTATTGCATGTGTTGAGGGTTACACACTTCTTCAGGTAGAAAGGTCATACTGTGAGCATACAATCTCAACAATGCTTGTCAATAAGACACTTTATCAATAGCAATATAACATGACCTTTCACAGAAAAGTATGCCTGAGTAACACATCCTTTGGAGGAGGCATCCAGATTACCAGCTGATCCAGTTTATCCAGATAATAGTGGGAGACAGTTCCAAGAAGCTTGCAGAAGAGATACCCTGCAAGGGGAAACTTACCCTCCTTTTGTGTTATCTTTCACCAACACTGCTCCTACTCTCACCCTAACATGCGGGCTCTTTCCCTGACCCACTCCTACACTGAGGGTGTGACCAATGATCCAGAAACTGCTATTTAAGTACTTCTGTGTCAACATGGCTGCCCAAATCTTAAATCTTGTAAAATTTTGGCTTCCATGGGATATGAAAGCCTTTCCAGTCCCCAACATAGCTTCATGGAGCCCATAATAGGGAACATACAACATATTAGTCCCCAGTGGTTTCCTGCCAGCAAGAAGAAGCACCACCACAGTGCCACCTTCCAGTAGGTGGACAAAGTGCAGCTCAATACTTCCTTATTCCCAGGCCCCCCTCCCTACAGCAGAAATAAGGGATGCAAACCCACCTTTTCTCCAACAGTCCCTGTCTCATCTTCTCCTATGTGCAAGTTTTCGACTATCATAATCACATGCACATGAGCTAGTCATCCTGACATACATAGATTGTGCTGGCTGCTGTAAGCTGAGCTACACATGCACAGCTCATGTTACATGCAGGGGAACACTCCGAACAGCCAGGTAGGTGTATCAAAAATGACATTGCAGTTGTTCCTTAAAAGGAGAGGTATAGCCAACGCTATTTTTATGCGTCTTCTATGGATCACAGGAGTACACTTCGTTCGGCACTCCTGTGACCCATTTTCAGGTGACAGTGGGCTAAAGCCTGCTGTCAGCTGATGTCACTCAGCCAGTCCAGGCTCAGGAACTTTTTACAGTCAGGATCTACCCACATGCCTGAGAGACTGAACCAGCCACTTCTGCCCCCTCCATAGTCCAGCGCTCCAGAGAGTACTGGAGGGGCAGAGCAGAGAGCCACTGACTGAGTCACCAGCTCTCTGCAGGCTGAAGACCAAGACATGAGTGATCAGTGATACAGTCATAATCAGGTCACCACTAACTCAATCCAATCAATTATCTGATCAGACACTGATGGACATTCAGGTGACCCCTTCCACAGGAACATGAAGATCATTAACTGTCTTCAAGGTGAGCAAGATGGGTCTAAAATTGAACCCAGCTACAGGGGTGACTTCATCGTGAAGAATGTCGAAGCAGGCCTCGGTTTGTGCCAAAGTAGTTTATTCAGCATCTGGCAAAACAAGTATTTTTTTTTCTAGCATCTATTTCTAGGGAGCTAATCACCAGATCAAGGTACATTTCCCATTCATTGCCATTTCCCAGGGACAGTCCCCATTATGAGGGGTCTGGCTCCGGAAACAGGTATCCCCAGACTTGTCCTCATGAGCTGCCACGGTAATATTTACAGTTCACAGCTTCAATTCATCACATTGCACAGTTATGCTGCTGTGCACACACAGACAGCGCCAGCCATGCCATTTTGCACTGAGGCTTTAAACAGCACGGCTGAAACAGTCTGCACACGCATAGCAGCATGAACCGGAACAAACATACATGCACACTGCATGCAATGGGGTATGGGTCTCTCTTTTGGCTTAGTCAGACTCAGAGGTTGTTCTGGTGCCTTCATGTCAATCAATCATGCTCCCTAGGGGGATATAAAAGCTTTTTGGATGAGTCAATGCTCAGGCAAAGTAGTTGCCATTGAAAACAATGCCCTAGTTGGGAAAGGATGCATTATGAGCTATGCTATTATACGCTGAGAAAGTGGACCAGGGACTGTAAGCCACATGCAGTGTGACAGACCGCTTGGCACCCCTCTTGGATGCTTTCGCCAGTGCAGTCGACCCCCGGAATTCACGGGGGTTACATTCGTAGAGCACCTGGGAATTGTGAAAAAACGCAAATTTTGGATGTGGTAAAAAAAATAAAAAAAAAAGCCTATAAATGCCTATTTTTAAACACTGTACAGTAATTTAATTTAATAAAAATACCGTAAAATGTATTGGTACTCACCAATAATGAATGATATTGATTGAAGATGATGATGATGAATTAGCTGTGCAATACGATGAATGTATGTGTACAGTACTGTAATGAAGATAATGACTGCACAGCAAAGCAGAGGATTCACAGCTTCTCAGGTGGCGCCTCTTCTTAAGGGTCTTCAGCAGGAGTTGTATCTTCTGAAGGTTCTTCTTCTGGTGGGGTTTAATTGCTGTATTTTCCTGATAGATTTGAGGAACATTGTGATGGGAAGTTGCTGTCGTTTCCTCATGGTGGCAAGGAGTTTTTTTCTATGTCTGAATGGCACCATCAATGCCATTATTAACTTTGAGAGCCCGAACCATATAGGGATCCCATGCTTCAATCATCCCTGCTGTCCCAATAATCTCACGACCTTCTCGACAGCCTCATGCTGAATTTCTTCAGGTGAGAAGCCCTTGTAGTCACGGACACACTCTGGCCACAGATTCTTCCAGCATGTGTTGAGGGTTTCCCTTTTCATTTTCTTAAGAGCAGCTTGGATCACTGACAGGCACGTTGCAATCGTAAATTTACGCCAGTAACCCTGTAATTTAAAATTATTGTCTGTGTCCATTGCATCCACAAGGTGTTGGAGAGAGTTCTGGGTATAAAGAGCCTTGAAGGCATGGATCACGCCTTGGTCCATAAATTGGATGAGGGAGGTGGTGTTGGCAGGAGGAACGCAATCTGGACTCCCTTGCAATACAAATCCAAAGGGTGGCCGCCAGCATTATTCATAAATAATGAGCAACACCTTGAAGTCCATGCCTCTGGCAACAAACCCACAACCCTGGATACACAAAGCACATTACACACTAACATAAACACAATAACATCCCACAATGGTTCAATAATGAGGTAAAGTTGACAGAAGACAAATCCCATCTCCAAGAGGATTATCAGACAGACAGAAACAAATGGTGACAATTAACACCTAGGAGGCACAAAAAGGGGAAATTATGCAATGGGTTAAAGAAACCTTAGTAAACAGATTGTAGCAGGAGACCCCAGCATCAGGATGTTTTGAGCGGATTATATCTATTCTGAGTCTCTGAGTCTAAGAAAAGAGGCCCCAAATCTATAACCAGGTCCTAGGTTCCCAGAGTGTGCGTGTTTTGGGGCGACAATGGACCCAAATCCAAAGCAAAACCACGCCAAGGGTCCCCCAGGAACACACCTCCCAGAAATAGTGCCCCCTCAAAAGCCAGGGCCCATAGTCAGTAGGCAATAGACTACCCTGCAGTCCCCTCCACAAGCCCCTGTCCTAGTTGGGTCTGTAAGTATGTATGTACCGTGACTCTCTTACTTATGGTTATGATGCCCTGTTAAGAGTAAGATAAATGCAATATGTGCTGAACCATGCTATGGAAAAAGTTGTGTTCTGCATTGTTGAAGAATTTTGTTGCCGTTACGAGAAATCATTGAAGACGTACACAATGTGCAAGTAAATTATGTCTGAAACTAAGTATTCTAGACTGGTCTCCCATTCTTTATGAGAAGATGATGTAGTCACTGCCTGGGTAAAGAAGTTGATAGCAGGCGCTGTAGGGAATGGGGAAGCTAATCTGTCATGGGGGAAATCTGCAGATAGTAAAGCCTCTAGTGCCTTGTAGCATTGAACTGTGAATTAGTGAGGCACAAATTATGGCCTGCGCTACTGACCTCCTATAGCTAAGTATCTGTAATCTGCCCTTGCAAGTTCCAAAGCTTAGACAAACCTACAGGAAGGGGGGAAACACTCAAAAAAACAGTCAGGGTACACATTTTCTGTAGCCAGGATACTGTCAGTGCTAGGCTCTCAGCCCCTCCTTCTCTGTGCTCAGGTTAATTGCCAGTACTCATGGTTCTACAGTGGCACACCAGTTGATTATCTCCTGCTCGTCAGTCAAGCCCACAGCCAGCCCCTTTGGGCTATTTAAACCGCCAGATTCATTTTCTCAATGCCTTTGCCTTAGTCAACATATCTAGAGACTCTCTGCTGTGTTCCTGTTAAAGACTTGCCTCGGCGAAGTCCCTTCTGGTTCCTGATCCTGTCTGCTGCCTCTGACTACGCTGATCTCTGGTTTCCTGGCTTGTTCTCACTACCCGATTTGGCTACCGAACCCTGGCTATGTTTTGACTAATCCCATGATTAAAGCGGAAGTAAACCCATCGATTTAACAGTTTCAAAAAGCAGTTACATTCCCGGCATGCCGGGAATGCCAACTGTCACATTGGTTGTGCTCTCAACCAAACTGTCAAACCATCCAATGGCTGGTGTCATAACTGATCACATGTGCAACATTATGGCAGTTGAAGATTAAACAGAGGCCAAGATGGCAGCTTCCTTGCCTGAAAATGATAGGAGGGTTTACTTCCACTTTAAGTCTTTACGACGAAACATGTCGGGGCGTGGCTGTGCGGCAACCGTCTGAAGGAACGTGTGACGTCACAAAGTCGAACTAAGCAGTGGAGGTCTAGGGAGACACGGCAGGAAGGCGGTGAGAGATCATTGATGTTACCGTGGGTCCGCCATGACCAATACACTCGTTTTTGGTGCAGTTTATGAATTTGCAGTGGTTCAATGCTCACAGTTTGTGAGGTTCATGTGAGTGCAATATTTGAAGTGTTTTCAAGTGTGTCATTAAAACTGATTTTACGTTATCACGCTATTGGAGTTTTTTTACATACTTGCATGTGGAGCAATCCTATATTGGAATCTGGAAGATTGGCTACACCGACTTGTGAGACTTTTTTTACGTTTTCACGCCAAACACGAGAGTGTGAGGCAACTTGCTGTGGTGAGTGTACATCTGATGGGAGAGGGATCACCGAACACTGTGTGTGGTGAAAGATTTGAAGAGTTTACACGCACTGGATTTAGTTATACATTGTGTGGACTTGATATTTATTTAGTTTGTGCACATATTCACTTATGTCACAGGGTGTCATTTTTTGAAGGACATTATCACCTATAGTCTGTTTGATACAGACATTTAGCGCCATTGTGTTTTTTCTTTTTCTTTTTAGATTTGACACTATTTCACATATGTTTTGACTACGTTTACCAGTTGTACCATTATTACCAATTTATTAAAAGGTGTGATTTTTACTGCATTTCTGTCTCCGTCTGATTCATAGATCCTGACAGTAGGCAAAGGCCATGAATTCAGAAGATACAGGCAATCCACCCAGTGGTAATATTTTTTCCAGGTTCACCACATGGATCAGTTTGCCATAGCGTTACAGACACTCCCGATTCGCACTGTGGCTGTTCTGGTACAGACCTGTGTTGCAGGCCATCCTCCAGACTCTGTGCAGGCACCCGCCTGGAATATTACCTCTGTAAGAGGTATGTCTGGTCCCGCTCCACTTCCCCAGCGATTTGGGGGCGATCCAGTTGAATGCAGAGGGTTTCTCAACCAGGTTGGGATATACTTTGGAGATACTGCCCCAAGCGTTCCCCACAGACAGAAGCAGTAGGCTTCATAATTTATTTGGTTTCTGATAGAGCCTTGGCCTGGGCAAACCCTCTACGTGAGATAGAGGTGGAAAAAGTTCTGAAATTATTTATCTTTGTCAGAAACCTGACATTTTAACCACTTCAGCTGGTTAAAGGGGAGTTCCACCCTTTTTTTATGTTTATTAAAAGTCAGCAGCTACAAAAAGTGTAGCTGCTGGCTTTTAATAAACATACACTTACCTGCTCCACTGTCCAGCGACGCGACGCCTGGAGCTCCGCTCCTCTCCCCCTTCCTCCGCCGGCGCGTCCATTCACAGTATGGGCACCCGGCCGTGACAGCTTTCGGCTTCACGGCCGGGCACTCACTGCGCATGCGCGAACGGCGCAGCGCTCTGTGAGTGGACAGGCGATCACCTGGGACCTGTCACGTCCCAGGTGATCGCCTACAGGGAGGAGCCGCCACAAGGCGATATGACGTATCGCCTAGGCGGCTCCAGGGCGGAAGGAGGAAGTGGGACAGGAAGTCCCACTCCTACTGAAGCCCCCACTCCCCCCCCAAAAAAAATTACATGCCAAATGTGGCATGTAAGGGGGTGAGGAGTGGAATAAAAAAAAGAAAAAAAATTGGGTGGAACTCCACTTTAAAGACCAGGCCCCTTTTTGCGATTCGGTACTGCGTCGCTTTAACTGACAATTGCGCGGTCATGCGACGTGGCTCCCAAACAAAATTGGCGTCCTTTTTTTCCCACAAATAGAGCTTTCCTATGGTGGTATTTTATCACCTCTGCGTTTTTTATTTTTTGCGCTATAAACAAAAATAGAGCGACAATTTTGAAAAAAATTCAATATTTTTTACTTTTTGCTATAATAAATATCCACAACAAATATATAAAAAAACAAACATATTCTTCTACATATTTTTGGAGAAAAAAAAATCGCAATAAGCGTTTATTGATTGGTTTGCGCAAAAGTTATAGCGTTTACAAAATAGGGGATAGTTTATGGCATTTTTATTAATATTTTTTTTTTTTACTAGTAATGGCGGCGATCAGCGATTTTTATCGTGACTGTGACATTATGGCGGACACATCGGACACTTTTGACGCTATTTTGGGTCCATTCTCATTTATACAGCGATCAGTGCTATAAAAATGCACTGATTACTGTGTAAATGACACTGGCAGGGAAGGGGTTAACCACTAGGGGGTGCTGAAGGGGTTAAACGTGTCCTAGGCAGTGATTACTACTGTGTGGGGCGGATGGGCTATCAGTGACGTGACAGCGTTTACAAAATAGGGGATAGTTTTATGGCATTTTTATTCATAATTTTTTTTTTACTAGTAATGGCGGCAATCAGCGATTTTTTTCGTGACTGTGACATTATGGCGGACACATCGGACACATTTTTGGGACCATTGTCATCACCGCTATAAAAATGCACTGATTACTGTGAAAATGACACTGGCAGTGAAGGGGTTAACCACTAGGTGGCGCTGTAGAGGTTAAGTGTTCCCTGCATAGTGTTTCTTACTGTAGGGGGATGGGCTCTGTGTCACATGACACTGATCTCCGTTCCGCGTACACAGATCCGAGATCCGTGTCATTGTCACTAGTCAGAGCAGGGAAATGCTGGTTTACACAAGCATCTCCCCGCTCTATACCTCCGTGAGACGATCACGGGGATCCCCGCGGCGATTGAGTCCGCGGGACCCGCAGTCCGACTCACAGGGATGGCGGCAGGGTCGCGAGCGCGACCACACGGACAGGCATTTAAAGGGGACGTACAGGTACGTTGATGTGCCTCTCCGTGCCATTCTGCTGACGTAAATGTACAGGAGGCGGTCGGCAAGCGGTTAATAGGGGTGTGTAGACTTTTCATATCCACTGTATGTGGGAGCACATATTGAGTATACAGCGGCAGACCCCAACACTTGCATATTAGTCTTGTAATTTTTCACATAGTAGAGCAGGGGATCAGGCACTTTTTTGGCTTGGCCCTCTTACTTGCCTTTGGTAAGGCCATGCTGCTGCTTTTCAACTGGACCTCCGTGTGATTTTAGCATAGACTTGGCTGTCGGAGAGCAGAAGCAACAGAGCAACAGACTAGAAAGAGTTTTTTTTTTTCTCGTTTTTTTTTAACGAAATAATAACATGATTTGGTCATGTTGACTTGTATCTTATTGCTTCATTACTTGTGAATTTTAACAACAGGTCCACTTTCAATATCACTTATTTTAGATAACAACCTTGTGTTCTCATAGGAATATGATGAAAACAACAATGTAAATATTGTATCTGCCTTTAATTGTTTTGTTATTTGGTTTCATTCACAGGACGCCATCTGGGACTAATTAGTGTAGCTAAAAAAAAAAATCTTCCATCTCCTTAGATAATTAGGCTCCCTCTGGTAATTTATAGGCATTAATCATTATGATTTAACTGCTTAATATAGACACATTTGTTTAGCTTTGTAATAATCATGAAAAATAGAGAAAGCAAACGCCATATGCAAATGGAGAATATGATGGGGATCCAAAATGGATTAAGGTTTGACCTTCAGGCATTGGATATTTACTACATACACTATATTACCAAAAGTATTGGGACACCTGCCTTTACACGTACATAAACTTTAATGGCATCCCAGTCTGATGCCGCGTACACACAACCGTTTTTCATGACGAGAAAAATGCCATATTTTAATTTGGTCATTAAAAATGATTGTGTGTAGGCTCCAGAACATTTTTCACGACGTGAAAAATGGGCATTAAAAATTTGGAACATGCTCTAATTTTTCACGTCATGAAAAACGCCCGTGTGTAGGCTTGAACGACGTGAAATAAACACGCATGCTCAGAAGCAAGTGATGAAACGGGAGCGCTCGTTCTGGTAAAACTAGCGTTTGTAATGGAGATAGCACATTCGTCACGCTGTAATGGACTGAAGAGCACGAGGCTGAAAAGCGCGAATCGTCTCTCAGCAAACTTTACTAACACGAGGATCAGCAAAAGCAGCCCAAAGGGTGGTGCCATCCGAATGGAACTTCCCCTTTATAGTGCCGTCGTACATTTCGTACGTCACCGCGCTTTGCTCGAGCATTCTTTTTCATGATAGTGTGTAGGCAAGGCAGGCTTGAGAAGAATCACGTCGAGAAAAACTTTGTTTTTTTCAATGACATTAAAAACAGTCGTGTGTACGCGGCATTAGTCTGTAGGGTTCATTTTTGAGTTGGCCCACCTTTTGCAGCTATAACAGCTTCATCTCTTCTGGGAAGGCTGTCCACAAGGTTTAGGAGGGTGTCTATGGGAATGTTTGACCATTCTTCCAGAAGCGCATTTGTGAGGTCAGACAAAAAAGGCCTGGCTCGCAGTCTCTGCTCTAATTCACCCCAAAGGTGATCTATCGGGTTTTGGTCCGGACTCTGTGCAGTTAATGCAGAAAAATGTTTTTAAAACAAACATTTTTTCAGGAGCAGGGATTTTAATAATTCTTAAAGTGAAACAATAAAAATAAATATTCCTTTAAATATCGTGCCTGGGGGTCCCCTTAGTCTGCCTGTAAAGTGGAGCATCTGTGCAATGTGTAGAACTGTGCCGCAGCAATAATGACATTTTTAAAGGAAAAATTTTCATTCAAACTTGCTTGCGGCTGTAATGTATTGCTGGCTTCCGACAATATAGATGAAAAATCAATAAAAAAAAACAGCGTGGGGTCACCCTTCGGGTCCAGTATGGGAAGCTCCACACCACAATAAAAAAAATTGGCGTGGGGTCCCCTCCAAAATCCAACCAGACCCTTATCCGAGAATGTAGCCTGGAGGTCAGGATAGGGGGTGGGGGCGAGCGAGCGCCCCCCTCCTGAACCATACCAGGTCACATGCCCTCAACATGAGGGGGGTTGGGACTTTGGGGCAGCGGGGGGTCTGCATCCACCCCACCCCAAAGCACATTGTCCCTGTGTTGATGGGGACAAGGGCCTCTTGCCAACAACCCTGGTTGTCGGGGGTCTGCGGGCGGGGGGCTTATCAGAATTCGGAAGCCCCTTTTAACAAGGGGGCCCACAGAACCCACCCCCTATGTGAATGGGTATCAGGTACATTGTACTCCTACCCAGTCACCAAAAAAGTGTCAAAAAGTAAAAACCACAAGAGACAGTTTTTGACAATTCCTTTATTAAAAAAAAAATAAAAAAAAAAGTGTCCCGCAATGTACATCCAATTGTCAATCACACCGCCCGACGGACCTGAAGAATAGAAAAAACTAAAAAACTCTGCCTCCATGGGAGGCCTCCCGGCGACTGCTGTCTTTTCGCTTTGACAGCTGTTATATAGGCAGGGGCGGGGCCAACCGCTGATGTAACCAGATGACTCTGACATCACATGATGCCAGAAGGGGCGGAGTCACTTGGTTACAACACTGGGTGGCCCCGCCCTTGCCTATATAACAGCTGTCAAAGCCAAAAGACAGCAATCGCCGGGAGGCCTCCTATGGAGGTGGAGCTTTTTAAATGTTTTCTATTTTTCTGGTTCGTCTGCAGCGTAATTGAAGATGGACATCGCGGGACCCTTTTTTTTTTTAAATAAAGGAATTGACAAAAACTTTTTGTTGTGGTATTTACTTTTCGATACTATTTTTGGTGAATGGGTAGGGGTACAATGTACCTGATACCCATTCACATAGAGGGGGCTGGGATCTGGGGGCCCCCTTGTTAAAGGGGGCTTCCAGATTCCGATAAGCCCCCCGCCCGCAGACCCCGACAACCACTGGCCAGGGTTGTCGGGAAAAGGCCCTTGTCCCCATCAACATGGGGACAAGGTGCTTTGGGGGGCACCCCAAAGCACCCTCCCCATGTTGAGGGCAAGCGGCCTTGTATGGTTCAGGAGGGCGGGCGCTAGTTCGTCCCCTCCCTTTCCTGGCCTGCCAGGCTGCATGCTCAGATAAGGGTCTGGAGTTTGGGGGGGACCCCACGCCATTTGTTTTTTACATTTTGGCGTGGAGTTTCCCTTCAAATCAATTCCAGACCCAAAGGGCATGGTGTGGATTTTTTTTCTTAATTCTGTCATAGGATTCCCCTTAACCATTTCAATAGACTGTATTATATACTCTGCACTGCACTATATACCTTGCACTGTATTATATATACTAAATGACTGCACTATATACTCTGCACTGTATTATATATATATATATATATATATATATATACACACTACACTAACTGCACTATATACTCTGAACTGTATTAAATATACTACACGGACTGCACTATATACTCTACACTGTAATTATATATATATATATATATATATATATATATATATATATATATATATATTGTGACAGTGGGGTCACTTTGGACACAGGGTGAATAAAAGAAACCCCCGATATGGTCTGTGATAGCCATATTCAAGGCTGTATATACATTGTATATAGATTGGATGTATACTGTGTGTGGGGGTTATGTAATCATTGCTGTGAGGAATTAAGGTGTTTTGCATTCTATTGTTCATTATGACTGGGGAAGGTCTGGTGTGAATAGAGATTAAGTCTGTCCTTGTGTGTATTGTAAAGTGCCAGACAGACTGGCTGCCAACCCTTTGTGAGAAGATGTGTATTGTGTGGGATCTTTTGAAGCCTAGCAGACGTCAGGATGAGGTGTTGAGTCTTGGGATGTGTGGGTGGAGCTGGGCCCTTGTTCATGTTAAATCATGTGTATTGAATTGTGTATAAAGTTACAATGTTTCTCAATAATAAAGAGATTCCTATTACAGAAGAAGACAGAGTGCGTCTCGTCCTTCTAAGGGGATCGGGTCCTATGGGAAAGGGTCGTTTGGCTGTGGATATTGGTAGCGAGTGGATGTGTGTCTAGGAGAGGGAACATCGTAAACGGCGTTAACCCCCTTGATATTGGGGTGCCGTTACATTGGTTGGCAGCAGCGGGATTTTCCCTCCAGTTCCTGGGACACTCCAAGCCACCACAGTGAATGACCAGCTATGCAGCATGCAGGAAAGTCACGCTGAAAGACTTACTTGAGAGCCAAGATGGACCAGAGAGATGGTGATGCAGGACCCCGGTCAGTTGAAGATTTGTTTCAGCAACGAGTGCGACAGCGGTTGGCATTATATGGTGCTAACCCATCAGAGACCGCCATTCAGGAAGCCATTAGAGGCATCCAGCTGCAGGATGCGCGACAAAAGAGAGAACTAGAGCGGCAACATGAGTGGAGAATGGCGGAAATACGACAATCGGAGATCGCCTACAGACAGCTGCTAGAATCTGCTCAGCAGCAGGGTGGGGCTCCCTTTGCCTGGGACTATCAGGAAATACCAGTTGACAACTATGAAATCCTGGCTGAAGAATCAGCAGTGGAAAATCTGAAGATGGCCATCCCTAAAGCCGAAGTGAATGATACAGAGTTCCAGGGAGCTAGCCTGGCTGAAGAATCGGCAGTGGAAAAGCTGAAGATTGCCCTCCCTAAAGCCGAAGTGGATGATATGGAGTTCCAGGGAGCTAGGGCAGTTGGCTCATCTCCCCAGCCACAGATTACAGAAGGTATGGACTTAAGGGACTGTTCAGAGGATGTTAGGGATTATGCATCGCCTGCCCAAGTACTGGCAGCAGGACAGAGTACTACAGACCCTGCTCTACACCCATGGCAGTTTTGGAGGCCCGAGTTGAGAAGGTGATGGTTCCTCTTTCTGAGTGGATTTCAGAGATGCAGGGAGGAGAAGCAGCCATTTTCCCTCCCCAACAGGTAGCCAGAGCAGATGGTGTGGAGTCCCCAGCAGAAGTGCTGGCAACAGGGCAGAGTGATAGCAACCTCTGCCCAGCACCGGAAACAACTGTGGAGTTTCAGGGAGCCGGGGCAGTTGGCCCCTCTCTCCAGCAACAAGCTGGGGTGGTAAAGCTTTTACCCCCAGCTGAATCACTGGCAGCAGGGCAGAATGCTACTGGCCGCTGCACACAACTGCCACTTGAGCGGATATCGGTGGATGGGACTGCGGTCTCCACTCACAGCAACCCAGCAGAAGAGCTGGCAACAGAGCCGAGTGCCACGGGCCTCTGCTCTCAACTAACAGAAGAGGGAGTTCCTGTGGTAGTAGATGGGAGTTCAGTCCTCACTGACACAACCCCAGAAAATGGTGTGACACTGAGACAGGAGGATGTCAGCCTTTCTTTGCAAGCACTGGGGGATTTCCACCTACCACAAGTGGATGGGACTTCAGTATGTATATATTCAGGTGTTTTTAACTAGCCTTGCAGCATAAATGTCATTCTTGAATGTGTGTGTAATAATCTGTTTTGTACTGTATGCTCCATCAGGAAATTGTTTTCACTTTTTCATCGGACAAATGTTCGCTGTGAATGCTCTCAAACTTTCCGGCAACAAATGTCCTACGTCGGCTCATCCTATCGTGTGTACACAAGTACAAAGTACAAACACGCATGCTTAGAACCAATGCTAAAGATCAGACAACAATAGCAGAAGTTGCCCAAAGGGTGGCGGTAAAGAGCTGAAAAACCACGTGATTTTGTGAAAGTTGGCTGAAAATGTTCTGCCGTGTGTATGCAGAACAAGTTCACGGCCAACGCCCATTCGGACAAAAATCCACGGAAAAGTCAGATGGAAGTCCGATCGCGTGTATGAGGCTTAAGAAATACGAGAAGGGAAAATTTCCCTAGAAATAAAGAGAAAAGAAAGAAAAATAACTGTGGCCCACAACACACCACAGCCCAAACCAACCCCCAAGCCCACCAACCCATCAGTCAGAACCCTAAAGCCTCACATTTATGGTGGGTCGTCAGATGAATGCCACAATTCCCAAACTTTATTGTGTTCGTCTAGAGCAAGGGTGTCAAACTCAATTTCATCAAGTGCCACATCAGCATATGGCTGCCCTAAAAGGGCTAGTCACATTTTGTGCAGAGTTCAGGGGTGCGCTACATACCAAGTGCATTGTTCAGCGGTGCCCTGTGTACAGAATGCAGAGTTCAAGGGTGTGCTATGTACCAAGTGCAGGGTTCAGCTCTCCTGGCTGTCTACTTCTCACTTCCATCCCTCCTCGCCTCTGACCTATGCACCATTCACCCCCTTCTCCCACCTGTGCACACATCCCCACCCCCCTCCCCCCCCAAAAAATCCTTGCATTCCACCTACACTGCCCCACTCTAGTACCTCATGGCAGTGTAAGCAGCTCTGCCTCTCTCTCTCGCTTGCAGGGAGATCAATGGTTGTAATCTGTGCAACCGAGCACAGATGGGGATCACAGTGCAGTTTACATGTGATGCTCCATCCCACACTGCACCTGCCATCTGAATCTTCCTTCTCCCTGCCATGAGTGCAGAGTAGAGTGACCATGTGTCCCGGATTGCCCGGGATTATCCCGTAATTTAAATTTGTGTCCCGGGCACCTTCATTCCGGGACAATACAGTGTCCCGGAATGAAATAAGGACTGGCTGCCACCGTAATAAAAGATTCCCACACTGGTTGCTAGGGCCGCCCCGCTTGGCGTGTAGCAACCAGTGACGTCACATTTGCAGAGTATCAGTATCAGAGCAGACGGAGGCGGCCAGCCGAGGGAACAAGGCCTTTACCCAGTGCTGCACTGCGCTCTCGGAATCCACCCACCTCCTCTCCTCCTCCTCTGGCAGCAGCAGCAGACACAGAGAGAGTAGAATTAGTCATTTCTGACTCCTCCGCTCCGAGTCTGACCTCCACCTCGACTCCCAGTGACGGTGACCTCGCGGCGGCATTCTGCAGACAGTGCCAGTGCTGGCTAGCCTTAAGCCTCGTACACACGACCGATTTTCTCGGCAAGAACCAGCAAGAAACTTGCTGGCAGTGAGTAAATCGGTCGTGTGTACGCGGCTTTCAGGTTTCTCGTCAAGAAAACAGGCAAGAATCTCGACAAGAAAAATAGAGAACCTGCTCTCTATTTTCTCGTCGGGATTCTCGATTTTCTCGTCGGGTTTCTCGTCGGCCTGTTTCTCGACGAGAAACCCGAGTGTGTGTACACTTACCTGTTGCCGTGGAAACCAGCGCATGCTCGAAATGACTTAGACGCATGCGCGGTAGCTTCCTAGGCATAGGTAGGGTGTAGCAAGATGGCAGCGACGGCATCGAATGTGACGAGCGCACGCTCGTCGTAGTCGATGACGTCACCGCGTTCGTGCCATTCAAAAGAATGGCGGTTCTTTTGAAAGGTACGTGTGTACACTCGGCCGGGACAAGTTTCGTGTCCAAAAATTTTTTTCCTGACGAGAATCTCGGCCGTGTGTACGAGGCCTCAGATCACGGCTCAGCTGTTCCCGGTCTCGACCTCCCGCTGCCCGCAGTGCATTGCAGGCTGCAGCCCGCTACATCTCCAACCTCCTCCAGGCTCCTCCTCCTCCCGCCCGAGCGGCCCGACTGCCTGCCTGGACCAGGGAACCAACGAAGAGAAGAAGACCGGCGCTGAAGTCTGCTTAACACACCAGCACAACACCAGACCGAGTCGCAGAGCAAAGCAGCGGCCACCCTGATCCCCTCACCCCTGTCAATGCAGCGCTCTTGCAGGAGCCCAGCAGAAGGAGAAGCCAGTGTAGAGGGAGGAAGTGCAACCCACAGCTTACAGAATGGGACAGCAGGAGAGAGGTATGAACAATCCATCACTGAGCACCACAGTCCCCTATCCATCCCACTGTCCCTCTGTCCATCCCTCTGTCCATCCCTCTGTCCATCCCACTGTCCCCCTATTCATTCCAATGTCCCCCTGTTCATCCCACTGTCCCCCTATCCATCCCACTGTCCCCCTGTCCATCCCACTGTCCCCCTGTCCATCCCACTGTCCCCCTATCCATCCCACTGTCCCTCTGTCCATCCCACGGTCACCCTGTCCATCCCACTGTCACCCTGTCCATCCCACTGTCCCCCTGTCCATCCCACTGCCCCCCTATCCATCCCACTGTCCCCCTATCCATCCCACTGTCCCCCTGTCCATCCCTCTGTCCGTCCCACTGTCCCCCTATCCATCCCACTGTCCCCCTGTCCATCCCTCTGTCCATACCACTGTTCCCCTGTCCATCCCACTGTCCCTCTGTCCATCCCACTGTCCCTCTGTCCATCCCACTGTCCCCCTGTCCATACCACTGTCCCCCTGTCCATACCACTGTCCCTCTGTCCATACCACTGTCCCTCTGTCCATACCACAGTCCCTCTGTCCATACCACAGTCCCCCTGTCCATCCCACGGTCCCCCTGTCCATCCCACGGTCCCCCTGTCCATCCCACAGTCCCCCTGTCCATCCCATGGTCCCCCTGTCCATCCCACGGAGAAAGGACATGGAGGGCAAGAGCCGATCAGAGGTCACTGAAACCCCTGCATTCCATAACAGGTTATTCAGATGAATCGGGGCCAGCCACAGCTTCGAAATCTCCTTCCACCAGAGCTAATATTTTTGAATATCTTTTCTTTTGAAGACCTTTTTAACTATTTCAACCGTCTTGAAGGTATTAGGTGAAAATGTATTTTTCCAATGTCTAATGATGGTGATTTTGGCTGCTAGTAAGTGTAGCACTACCCCCGTAGGAGCTGCTGTTTGTTTGATTTGGGTCTACGTCCTGCCTATCAACCCCTGGAAGTGGCTCAAACCTTCCCATAGCACAACTGATATGAATAAGGAGTGTGAGACCTATTGAGTATTAGGAGACACAATCCTGCATACATCACACAATAACCTGTAAATGTTATTACCTTTGCTGGTCACTAGTCCTTCTAAGTGACAGAGATACTTCACACAAGTTATATGCTTAATCAAAGGTACCTTTACTCAGTATAAAAGGGAAGGGTAAAGAATCACATTAATACACACAGTTGACTCTGCATGCGCATTGCAGAGTCAATAAACCAATAAGGATAGGTATCACTGAGATTAGGTAATAACAGGAAATAACATCAGCTATATATATGTACATGTATCTATATGTGTCTCTGCACGGCTAACTGGTTGCTCGCGAGCTCCCCCTTTATTGCAATACCTTGCACGTGTTCATTCCCTATAATAGGTAAGCAAGGCCTATCTGCGTCCCACTCAAAGTTCCTTTCTCCAATGAAGTCTTCGCTAGCCACCGTCGGTGCACAAGTTAAATTGTAATCCACAGGGTTTCAACAAGATGCTGTAATTATCCGCAATATACCTGAGTACTCGTGTGCCTGCCACCCACTAATGACGGATGCACCAATCTCTGATCACATAGTCTCCAGTGAGATACACTAGGCCGCAAGCTGTGGCGTGATAGGTGAAGTGTGGCTGGCACTAACTAAATCACTTTCCTCTAAGGTAGTAGTCAATTCTGGGCAGGTGCCCTTCTCACCAAACAGGCCAGACTTTCAGATAGTCTCCTCTGGCTTGTCCCGGTCACTCGATCTCCACGCTTCTGCTTCAGCTGCAGTCTCCGGACTCCGTCACTAACAGCATATGGTGATGGACGACTCCGGTCTCTGCTGGGCAATCACAGGACGCTGTGGACGATCATCTGCTGGAAATCACTCAGGCACTCCCGTAATTTAGGCCCAGGCTTCTGGCCTAATCCTTAGGAAGCAGGCCTCCGTGCCAACTTCCTGCTTGATTGAGAGCTGGATCCAGAGAGAGAGAGACGCTGGCCCCTCCCCTGGTTTAAGTAGTCTGCCCAGAATGCTTTGCGGTGTTGCAATGCACCCTGGGTAATGTAGTCTGTCTTTTACTAAAAGCAACAAAGTCTTTTCTCCTAGCTGATATCTGTCCCAAAGTGCATTAGTTGCATTGTAACACTTATACCACCGGAGGGAGCCGGATTCCTTCTTTCATATGGACATCCTGCTACACACTCCCCCCCACTTAAAGTCTTTGGTCCCCAAAGAGGACAACAGTATGTAACCTAACACATACTTTGGCAATACCTGCAGGGAAATTTGTTAGTTTATGCATGACAATAAACAACTTGCCTTTTCATAAGCAGGATTTAAACTTAAACAGCTCATATCATAACACAGAGCCGACAGAGGAACCTCCCACCAATTATCACAAGGAGGGAGCTTGTCCTGTATACGGACCACCGACACTTGGGTGTCTGTTTCAGATGTGCTAGGGAGTGAGCTGGGGTTGTCTTCCACTGAATCTGAATCTGGAGTGGAAGAGCTAGACTGATCAATGGTTCTCTTAGAAGTGATGATGGCCTCCTCAGAGCATTCACCCAATTGGTCGTACGTCAGTCTTTTTGGGGGGTGAATTACTCTTCTTTCCCTCTGCTCTTTAGGTATCATATTCTCAAGGACATTGGGGCTGGCTGTTTCTAGAAGCTCTTCAGGGGCTTCCTCATCTAGTTCAGGCATGTTGGGCTCCATAACTTCAGGAGCGTCCCGCTCTCCTTCAGATAGAGACAACGACCCTTCTTCTGGGTCTTCCATTGACAAAGAGTCTGAGTCATCAGCTACCTCCTCAATGAGAATGTTTGAAAGCACGAATTCAGGAGCTTCTGCCCGAAGAGTTCCATTGTCAACTGTTTTGGGTGAGGTTTGGGAGGTGGTCATGGGTTCTGGCAATTGGGATGACCACAACCAGTCAGATTCTGCTTCTTCATCCTCTTGACCTTCATTGTCAGAGTCTCCATCTCTCACATCTGGAAGCACTGTTTGAGATCGGGTGATGGGTCTGGAACCTTGAGAAGTTGAAGGGGTTTCTTGTGAGTCAGATGCAGGAGGCATGCAAACTGCCTCGGAGAGGGGCAACAAGTGATTCCTGTGCCAGGTCTTTAACGGTCCCACGCTTCCTTCTGGCCTAATTTGGTACACAGGAAGGTTTTCCAGCTTCTTGCAGATAACATAAGGTTGGGATTTCCAACGGTCAGCCAACTTATGTTTTCCCGGAATCCCCAAGTTCCTCAACAGAACTCTATCTCCTGGCTGTAAATCTTGAATTCTGACTCTTAGGTCAAAGTTTCTTTTATTTCTCAGCCCCCGTTGGTCAGATGCTGCTTGGGCCTTTTCAAAAGCTGTCTTCAGACTCTTTCTCAATCGGTCTACATACCCCTTGTGGGATGCTGCTGAGGTATGATCCAGCGATATGCCAAAGGCCAAGTCCACTGGCAACTGAGCCTCCCGCCCGAACATCAAACGGTATGGGGAATACCCGGTGACATCACTGGCAGTGCTATTGTAGGCATGCACTATGGCAGCTACATGCTTGCTCCAATGCTGCTTTTTCTCTGAACTCAGAGTCCCCAACATATCCAAGAGAGTCCGGTTAAACCGTTCAGGCTGAGCATCTCCTTGTGGGTGATAAGGGGTTGTCCTGGTCTTCTGGATGCCTAACAGGTCTAATAACTTCTTTATTAATTTGCTTTCAAAGTCTCTGCCCTGATCTGAATGAAGGCGTTGGGGTAGACCATAGTGCACAAAGAATTTTTCTACCAGTACTTTGGCTACTGTTGAGGCCTTCTGGTCTTTTGTTGGGAATGCTTGAGCATATCTGGTAAAGTGATCTGTTATCACCAAGACATTCCCTTGACCACTCAGATCAGGCTCCAGGCAAAGGAAGTCAATGCACACCAGTTCCATAGGTCCCTGACTTTGCAGATGGCCCATTGGGGCTGCTTGACGTGGCAAGGTCTTCCTTTGAATGCATCGGACACAGGAATGGCAATATCCTTCCACTTCAGCCCGCATGCAGGGCCAATAGAACCTATCCCGTACAAGGTGAAAAGTCCGTTCGGACCCTAGGTGACCATGGTTGTCATGGAGGGCAGCTAGGACCGCTTCTCGATATTTGGCTGGTAGAAACAGCTGCCACTTCTCTTCTGAGTCGTCAGAGGGGCCCCTTCGGTAGACCACCCCTTGACGTATGTGTAGCCGATCCCACTCCCTGCGCAACAATCGGGCTTCTCTTGGGGAGTCTGTTTCAAGCATCTCGGGACGCTGGCTTTCCAGGGCCTTTATCAGGAGTTTCCCTAAAGAGTCTTCTTCTTGCTCCTTTCTCAAATCCCTTTTTGTCAGCTTGGGCAAGCCCTCCCCTTCGACTTGGGTCACACTGCAATAGCACTTCGGTACTCCAACAGCTGAGACCCCAATTTCTTCGGCTCTTGACCCACCTCTGGCTTGAAGTTCTGTCCCCTGATATAGGGCTCGCACTCCCTCTGGGTCTAGTTGGGCCCATTCTTCGGTAGGGTCGGTGGGGGCATGAGACCTCCTGGACAGGGCATCTGCATCCCTATTTCCCACTCCGGGTCGGTACTTCAAGCTGAAGGTGAAGCTTGAAAGGGCAGCCAACCACCGGTGTCCCGTTGCATCCAACTTGGCAGTGGTCAGAAGGTAGGTGAGCGGGTTATTATCTGTCTTCACCACAAACTCCGCCCCATATAGGTAGTCTCTCAGTTTGTCTACCACTGCCCATTTCAAGGCCAGGAATTCAAGCTTGTGGGTGGGGTAATTCTTCTCAGCAGGTATCAGACTCCTGCTCACATATGCGACGGGTCTTAGGTAACCATCATGTTCCTGGTACAGCACCCCACCCAGCCCATCTCGGCTGGCATCTACATGCAGTTCATAAGGCTTCTTTGGATCAGCATAGGCCAGGACTGGTGCAGTGGTAAGACTCTTCTTTAACATCTGGAAGGCTTCCTCGCACTCCCCTGTCCACTGGTCTTGAATCGACTCTTTGGGCCTTCGGGGTCCCATGGTGAGTTTCACTGGTTTGACCAGCTCTGGAACATCATCTTCCCCTTCGTTTCTGAGTAACTCGTTCAGGGGTCTGGCAATCTTGGCGAATCCTTCTACAAATCTTCTGTAGTAAGAACAGAACCCCAGGAATGACCGAAGTTCAGTCACGTTGGTAGGTCTCGGCCAAGAGGTGACGGCATCCAGCTTCTCTGGGTCCGTGGCCACCCCTTCTGCAGAAACGATATGGCCCAGGTAATGAACTGAGGACTGGTAAAATTGACACTTCTCTGGGGAGAGTTTCAGGCCCTCTTCACTGAGCCTCTTCAGGACCTTCTCCAGTCTCTCTTCATGCTCTTCTAGGGTTCTCCCGAACACGATGACGTCGTCCAAATATACCAGTACCTCTATTAGATTCATGTCCCTGACGGTTCTCTCCATTAGCCTTTGGAAAGTGGCGGGGGCTCCTGATAACCCTTGAGGCATACGGTTGAACTCAAAGAACCCCACAGGGGTGATGAAGGCTGTCTTCTCCCGATCCTCAGGGTGCATGGGGATTTGGTAATATCCACTTTTTAGATCCATTACACTGAACCACTTGGCCCCTGACAGACTCTGCAGGGCGTCTTCAATTCGGGGAGTGGTGTATTGATCTGGGATGGTCCTTCTGTTTAGTGTTCTGTAGTCGATACACAGTCTCAGCGACCCGTTCTTCTTTCGGACTACCACTATTGGAGAAGCGTAAGGGCTCCTGGATTCTCGAATAATCCCCGTCCTCTTCAGCTCAGCCAACTGTTCCCGCAAGTCTTCTAAGTCACCCAGTGGGACCCGTCGAACTCTCTCTCTAAAGGGCTTATCTTCTTGTAAGCGTATCTTGTGAGTGGCACTCCTTGCGCACCCCACATCAAACTCATCTTTAGAGAAGATCTTTTCCCACCTTGCAAGTTGAGCTTTGGCCCTTTTTCTCCATTCTGGTGGGAGGGCCGTGTCTTCAGAACAGAGCTTCTCTATGGTGACTTCACCCCTTTCTTCTTTCTTCAATTCATACGGAGCAATGGGGGTGGCTGGATTCACCTGGCCCAACAGCATTCTGGCCGGCACCTTCACAGGTGTATTAGCAGTGTTCCTTATACTCACTGAAACCCTCCCATGGCTTTTCTGTAGGGCCTTCAATGGGATCACTTCGGGGATTACTTCAATCCCTTTCTGTCTTTCCTGTGGGCCTGGTTCGAAGACAATGAAGGGGCCTGGCTGTTTCCATGTGAGCTTGACAGAAGCCCTCAGGCAAGTCACCTCTCCCGGTTGTAATACCTTCTCCGTCTTGTCTAGCTTCCAAATCTTGCCAACTCCCTCAGCCGGGGCCTTCTGCTCCAGTACCAGGCGCTGGTAGGCTTGCCTTAACATGGGGTGGACTCTTGTGGTCGGGGCTTCTTCCTGTTGGGCCAACGGTGTCAGCAGTCGCCTGACTAGATCAGTGTTGGTCCCTATGATGAGTGAGCTCTTGCTGGCCCCTGGTGGGCGAGGGCAAACTACTGCCAGACTATCGAAGGTCTCTGTCTCCCCAGCCACTGAGGGATCAAAAGTCAACTTGATTGGCAGGTAACCGTCATAGGGAAAGCTCTGAGTTCCAATACCCCATATTTCCAGTTCCTCTAATTTCTGTAGGGGCAGATGTTTAAGATGTTTATCATAGAATTCCCTATACAGAAGAGTCACTTGAGCCCCAGTGTCAAGAAGAGCCTTGGTGTAGATCCCTTCTACTTGTATGGAGACTACTGGAGAAGGCCCCACTAACTTGGCAGGGAACTCCTTCAACACAGACTTCTTGCTGGGTTCAGTTACCTGTACCCTCACTTCTTTTTTTCTTGAGTTTCCGGTGGGTCTCAGTCCCTTCTGGGTCTGGTGTGCACTGGCCTTCTGTTCAACAGCAGCCTGAGTTGTGGGACGGGGCCTAATTGGCAGAGGTTTAGGTCCCTGACTCTGATGTTTTGGATCATTGGACTTCTTGAAGGAGTTCGTGGAAACCGGTGGGCGCCCGGCTGACTCCTTCACCGGGGCCCTCTGAAGTTTTCCGCCGGCTTGCGATATCTGGATGCAACTTCATCTGGGCTGGGACACACTGCTCTAACATGCCCGATTCCCCCACAATTGAAGCATGTTATCAATCTCTTAGGCTTCTGTACTAGTTCCATATTGGAGCTAGGAGGTTTTTTTGGTTCCTCTGACGTGTTCTTGTTGTGTGGCACAGAGGCCTGGCTAGTCAGCATGGACACCATTTCTACTAGTTGTGACACCTGGGTCTTTAGGAGTTCAACTTCTGAATCACCTTCTTCTGCACTTAACATTCTGACTCGGGCAGTTGGTTCGGTGTGTTGACTCCTCCTTTTGTCTTCCAACATGGCCTCCTCCTCCCTGACTATCCGGATCAAGTCGGGGTATTCCAGGCTGCTCCCGTCCCGCCGGGTGCGTAGCAATAATGCGATGGGGTCCAAGGGTTGAGCTCCCCTCAACACCTGCTGGGCACGGGCCTCATCCACTTTTCTTGGATCGATCCCTTTCTTCAGTAGGATCCGATGCAGGATCTTATCCAGGCGTCCTATGAATTCTGACAGCTTCTCTCCCTCTTTTTGGTAGCAATGCCCAAGCTGGTAAGTGAGTTCAGTGACGTTTTCCGTCCCGCCGAACACATTCTGCAGAATATCCAGATAATCCTGTGCATTGCAGTCCTTCTTGCTTAACTTGAGGTTACGTATGGCCTCCAGAGCAGGCCCCTTTAAGCTTTCCACAATACGTTGTTTTTTTTGTTGTTCTGGCACCTCCCATTCTTCTAGGGCCTGAGTGGTGCCATCTAGCCACTCTTCAAATCCATCTTCCACTGAAGGTACAGGTTTCTTCCCAGAAAAGGTCCTGAGTTTCCTGTATCCTGACATCAGGTAGTCTGGAGGGTCCTTTTTACACTTGGTCACAATCTCCCCCAGGACAGCGCACAATTCTGAGCTAAGGGTGGTCAATGGTGGTGAACCGGGACCCTTTCGTTGGGTGCTCCCTCCTGTGCTGGGGCCTCCTGAAGTAGTGGATGTGGGGCCATCTTTATTCTCTTATGGGTGTATCAGGAGGAGTTCTACTTGGTTTGTAGTTTTTATGCTGGCACCCTTGAAGTAGTCAGAGATTCCGTTCCTCCACTCACATAATGCATAGGTGTGGGGATTTACAGTATCTGTCTTTATGTCAATCACGCATGGCTTCCTGTCCGTGGACAATGCTCTCAAGACTGGAGTTAGCTGCTCCTCTACCCAGGCCTCTCTCTGGATTTCAACCACCAGGCCATTTCCGGGTAGGATGCCTTCATCCCTGCACCACCGGGCTACGGCAGCAGGGTCCATTTCTGTGCTGTAAGGGTTCTGTCTAGGGGAAAAGTTGATTGCAGAACCGTAGAATATCCCGGACGAGCCCCCACGTGTAGCACTACCCCCGTAGGAGCTGCTGTTTGTTTGATTTGGGTCTACGTCCTGCCTATCAACCCCTGGAAGTGGCTCAAACCTTCCCTTAGCACAACTGATATGAATAAGGAGTGTGAGACCTATTGAGTATTAGGAGACACAATCCTGCATACATCACACAATAACCTGTAAATGTTATTACCTTTGCTGGTCACTAGTCCTTCTAAGTGACAGAGATACTTCACACAAGTTATATGCTTAATCAAAGGTACCTTTACTCAGTATAAAAGGGAAGGTTAAAGAATCACATTAATACACACAGTTGACTCTGCATGCACATTGCAGAGTCAATAAACCAATAAGGATAGGTATCACTGAGATTAGGTAATAACAGGAAATAACATCAGCTATATATATGTACATGTATCTATATGTGTCTCTGCACGGCTAACTGGTTGCTCGCGAGTAGTGATGAGCCGAACACCCCCGGGTTCGGTTCGCACCAGAACCCGCGAACGGACCGAAAGTTCGTACGAACATTAGAACCCTATTAAATACAATGGATGCGAACGTTCGAATTCTAAAGTGCTAATTATAACGACTATTATGCATGTTATTGTCCTAAAAAGGGTTTGGGAACCCGGGTTCTGCACCAGGGGACATGTATCAATGCAAAAAGAAGTTTTAAAAACGGTCGTTTTTCGGGAGCAGTCATTTTAATGATGCATAAAGTGAAAAAAAAAAAGTCAAATATTCCTTTAAATATCGTACCTGGGGGGTGTCTAAAGTATGCCTGTGAAGTGCCACGTGTTTCCCGTGTTTAGAACTGTCCCTGCACAAAATGACACTTCTAAAGGAAAAAAAAGCCATTTAAAACTGCTTGCGGCTTTAATGTAATGTCTGGTCCCGGTAATATGGATGAAAATCTTTAAGAAAAATGGCATAGCTACCCCATGACCCCCCCCCCCCTACCCCAGCCCATTACCAGCCCCTTTGGGTCTTGTATGGATATTAAGGGGAACCCCGCACATAAAATAAAAAAGGCCCTATATACTCTGAACAGCCGTATACAGGTGGTGCATACAAGACAGGGACTGTAGGTTTGTTCTTATGTAGAATCTGTTTGTAATTTTGAACAGGTACATTGTTTAAGTGTAGCTCCAGCCCAAAAATCTATTTTTAAACTTTTTGGAAAACATAGGTAAGGGTTATCACCCCTGTAACATTTGTTTTGCTGTCTGTGCCCCTGTTCAGAACATTTCACCTCACTTTCCGTCCCAATGACAACTGTTTTTGAAATGTGGTGTTTTTCTTGAAACAAGGATTGGTGATAAAGCATCAGTACAGAGGCGACACCTTTCTCCCATATTAATTCTTACAGGAGAGAATTTTCCTTCCTAGGGGTAGATTTCCTCTCACTTCCTGTTGTCTTCTTGCGTTTGCAAGTAGGAGTCGTTTGTAAGTTGGATGTTTGAAAGTAGGGACCTGCCGTATATACTCTGCAGAAATAGGCCCCTTAGTTGTTGGTGTTGGCACAACACTGTAAGCACTCACAGTTACTCTTGGTTGGTGCTGGAACGCCCTGCTGTCAACTATTATATCAGGAATTGTAATTACATATAATTGTTGAACAGTGGTAGTAAAAATTGGGCCTTTGATGGTGGTGCTGGTGCCACAACACTGTAAGCCCTGACAGTTACTCTTGGTGGGTGCAGCAATGGGCCCTGCTGTGAATTATTAGATCAAGAATTGTAATTGCATGCCCCTGTTGAACAGGGGCTGAAAAATTGGGCCTTTCGTGGTGGTGGTGGTGGTGGTGGTGTTGCCACAACACTGTAAGCCCTCAGAGTTACTCTTGGTGGGTGCAGGAATGGGCCCTGCTGTGAATTATTAGATCAAGAATTGTAATTACATGCCCCTTTTGAACAGGGGCTGAAAAATTGGGCCTTTCGTGGTGGTGGTGGTGGTGGTGGTGGCGTTGCCACAACACTGTAAGCCCTCAGAGTTACTCTTGGTGGGTGCAGCAATGGGCCCTGCTGTGAATTATTAGATCAAGAATTGTAATTACATGCCCCTGTTGAACAGGGGCTGAAAAATTGGGCCTTAGGCACTGGTGGCAGAACACTGCAACCCCTCACAGATACTGTACTTGGAGCACAGCAATGAGCCCTGTTGCAAAGTATTGCTTCAAAAATTGTAATGACACGCCCCTGTTAAACAGGGGCTGAAAAATTGGGCCTTAGGCACTGGTGGCACAACACTCCAACCCCTCACAGATACTGTACTTGGAGCACAGCAATGAGCCCTGTTGCAAAGTATTGCTTCAAAAATTGTAATTACACGCCCCTGTTAAACAGGGGCTGAAAAATTGGGCCTTAGCCACTGGTGGCGGCACCCATAAACAAAAATGATCTTCCAAGCTATCATCATCAATCGTATCATTGAGGACTCGGAGGAGGAGGATAGCCAGTCAACATAACAGCACAGGCACTCAGCATCAGCATCAGTCTTGAAGGGATGTGACATGTTAAAATCAATTAGTCTGTTATATCAGCATCAGGTGTGTGGTAGCTGGTGGTGATCCAAGACTGGTTCATCTTGATGAAAGTCAGTCGATCAACCGAGTCGGTGGACAGGCGCACCCTGTGATCCGTGACAAATCCTCCAGCAGCACTGAATGTGCGTTCCGAAAGAACGCTGGATGCAGGACAGGCCAGTAGCTCAATTGCATACTGTGCAAGCTCTGGCCAGTGATCCATCCTCAAGACCCAGTAAGCCAGAGGATTTTCGGTGGGGAAGGTGTCCAAGTCTGACCTTGCCCCTAGATATTCCTGCACCATGTTTATCAGATGCTGGCGATGGTTGCTGGAACCGATCATACTTTGGGGATGCGGACTAAAGAATTGTCTGAACGCATCGGTCAGACGGCCACCTTCCCCACCGCTCCTTCTTTGACTGGCCGAAGCCTCAGCAACTCGTTGTCCAGGACCAGGAGTTTGTAACCTCCCAGTCTCTGGGAACGCGTTGCACAGACCTTTCTGCAAGGCCTCCCGGAGTTGTCTCATCCTCTGCTCCCTCTGCGACGGTAACATAAGGTCCGCAACCTTACCCTTGTACCGTGGATCAAGGAGAGTGGCCAGCCAGTAATGATCCCTCTCCTTGATCCGAAGAATACGAGGATCCTTCCGCAGACTTTGCAGGATCAGGGAGGCCATGCAGCGTAGGTTAGCTGAGGCATTCGGTCCGGAGTCCTCTGGGTCACTAAGGACGACATGATCCGCAGCCACCTCCTCCCAGCCACGTACAAGTCCACTGGTTTCTTGGGACTGTAAATCATCCCTAAAAGACTGCTGCTGATGATGCTGAGTGCCAGCCTCCACCTCCATGCTGACACAATCCTCCTCCTCCTCCTCCTCTTCCTGTGCGATGGGTGGGACAGAAGGAACACTGTCTGGGTAAAGGGGGCCTTGAGAGGCAAGGAAGTCCTCCTCTTCCTGCCTCTGTTCTGCCTCAAGTGCCCTGTCCATTATTCCACGCAGCGTGTGCTCCAACAGGTGGACAAGAGGTACAGTGTCACTGATGCATGCACTGTCACTGCTCACCATCCTCGTGGCCTCCTCAAATGGTGCCAGGACAGTGCATGCATCCCTGATCATGCCCCACTGGCGTGGAGAAAAAAAACCAAGCTCCCCTGACCCTGTCCTGGTGCCGTAGTCGCACAGGTACTCATTGATGGCCCTCTGCTGCATGTGCAGCCGCTGCAGCATGGCCAACGTTGAGTTCCACCTGGTGGGCATGTCACATATAAGGCGGTTCTTGGGCAGGTTCAACTCCTTTTGCAGCTCAGCCAGGCGAGCACTGGCATTATAAGATCTGCGGAAATGCACACAGACTTTCCTGGCCTGCCTCAGGACATCCTGTAAGCCCGGGTACCTGCCCAAGAACCGCTGCACCACCAGGTTAAGGACGTGAGCCACACAGGGCACATGGGTCAGTTGTCCCTGTCGGAGGGCGGAGAGGAGGTTGGTGCCATTGTCGCAAACCACCATTCCTGGCTTAAGCTGGCGTGGCGTCAACCATCTCTCGGCCTGGCCCTGCAGAGCAGACAGGACCTCTGCCCCAGTGTGGCTTCTGTCCCCCAAACACACCAGCGCAAGCACGGCATGGCATCTTTTTGCCTGCGTACTTGCGTAGCCCCTTGAACGGCTACGGAGCACCGCTGGTTCAGAGGACAAACCACAGGAAGAGGCCATGGAGGAAGAAGAAGAGGAGGGGGTGGAGGAGAGAGGTGTGTCACAACCAGTAGTAGCATTTTGGAGGCGTGGCGGTGGAACAACCTCCAACACTACTGCACCTTGTCCTGCATCCTTCCCAGCTGCCAAAAGAGTGACCCAATGGGCCGTGAAAGAAAGGTAACGTCCCTGTCCATGCCTGCTGGACCATGAGTCAGCGGTAATATGCACCTTACCGCTGACCGCCCTGTCCAGCGAGGCCAAGACATTGCCTTCCACATGCCGGTAGAGAGCCGGAAAAGCCTTCCGTGAGAAAAAGTGGCGTTTGGGAACCTGCCACTGAGGAACCGCACATTGCACAAACTCACGGAAGGGGGCCGAGTCTACCAACTGAAAAGGCAGTAGTTGAAGCGCTAGCAATTTAGCCAAGCTAGCATTCAACCGCTGGGCATGTGGATGGCTGGGAGTGAACTTCTTTCGACGGTCCAGCAGCTGGGGCAGGGAAATTTGCCTGCTAGAATCGGACGTCGGTGTACTGCTAGCAGAGTGGCCGCAAGTACTTGGCTGTGACCACTGGCGTTGCAAGGCAGGTGCGGGGGGTGCGGGTCGCACCCGGGTGACACCCGCCAGAGGGGTGACACCATCACCCATCACGGCGCTGGATTGAGAGAGGCACCGCGGCTCTCTCCTTTTCCTCCTTCCCCTGCGCACTCCAGTATCTCCTTCGCTCCCCGCAATGTTCGGGGAGGGAGGAGGAATTGTGTTGTGACTCGAGGCAGACAGTGCCATAGTCCAGTGCACAGCGCCCGGCACTGCAAATGCAATCCGCCTATTGACGCTTAGGCAGGTGGGGAGAGGTGTCGGCTCACAACAAATGCATTCCTCAGACCGACAGAGCCTAGTCTCCTCCTCCTCCACACTGACAGTATATTCACAACAGGAGGAGGAGCCTAGGAGGAGGAACGTCCACGTGGACAGAGCGCGCTGATCTGAGGTCTGTGACTGTAGGGAGAGAGGAGATATAGGGGGGGTTACATTAGGGGGATTACATTAGGGAGATTGCAGGGGGGGTTACATTAGGAGGAATACAGGGGGGGAGGTTACATTAGGAGGAATTGCACAGGGGGGGTTACATTAGGGGGAATACAGGGGGGATTACATTAGGGAGATAGCAGGGGGGGTTACATTAGGAGGAATACAGGGGGGGTTACATTAGGAGGAATTGCACAGGGGGGTTAAATTAGGGGGAATACAGGGGGGTTACATTAAGGGGATTGCACAGGGGGGTTACATTATGTTGAATACGGGGGGATTACATTAAGGGATTGCACAGGGGGGTTACATTAGGGGGAATACAGGGGTGTTACATTAAGGGGATTACATTAGGGGATTGCACGGGGGGGTTACATTAGGGGATTGCACAGGGGGGTTACATAAGGGGGAATGAACAGGGGGGTTACATTAAGGGGATTGCATTGGGGGGGTTAAATTAGGGGGATTACATTAGGGGGATTGCAGGGGGCGGTTGTACGGGGGGGACGTGACATTAGGGGGATTACACAGGGGGGTTCCATTAGGGGGATTACACAGGGGTTCCATTAGGGGGATTAAACGGGGGGAGAGCTGTGCTGATGTGCTAGAATGCTCAGTGCCCCGGGTGGCTCAATGAACTGGGGGGGGGTGACACCAAATTTTACAGCACCAGGTGACACCAACCCTAGTGACGCCACTGGCTGTGACACACCTAATTCTACACCTTCATTCCTCTCAGTGCATGTTTCAGAGAGGACTGAAGTTATAGTGGGGTTGGAGATCCCAGCTGATGCGGTGCAAGGAGAGGTCCGCTTTGTTCTTTGGTGTGGGTCTTTGAGGTAGGCTTGCCAACGAGCTGCATGGCAGGTCAACATATGTCTGGTCAGGCATGTGGTACCCAAGCGGCTGATGTTTTGGCCACGCGATATACGCTTGAGACATATGTTGCAAACAGCAGCTGTGCGATCTGATGCACTAGCCTCAAAAAAGGCCCACACCAAAGAACTTTTTGAATGACGGGCAGAGGCAGCGCCCTGCACAGGCGGAGCTCTGTGGTGTGATTCCGTCGGTGTACTGCCCTTACGCTGGCCACCAAAGGGCATCCTGCCTCGTTGGAGATGTGCCTCCTCCTCATCCTCCTCCTCCTCCTCTCTCCTATTAGGCACCCACGTGGAGTCAGTGACCTCATCATCCCCTCCCTCCTCATCACTGGAGCCAATCTGGCAGTATGCTGCAGCTGCTGGAACATGACTGCCAGATTGGTGTCCTTCTTGAGCATCCCCTCTGTCTGCTCTCACGCTACTGCCTTCCTCTAGCTGGGTTTCATCATCAGACCCTTCGAAACGCTGGGCATCCTCCTGGAGCATGTACCCAACACTGTGCTCAAACAGTTCGGGGGACTCCTCAGGAGGAGGACATGGTGGGTCTAGGGAAGGAGTGACTGATGATGAGTCTGACATTGATACCAGGGAAGAGGACGCTTTGGCAGCTGCTTTGCCAGTACCCTGAGCCTGGGTGAGAGAGGATGAGGAGGAGGAGGAGGGCTTGGTCATCCACTCTACCAAGTCTTCGGCATGATGTGGCTCAACATGTCCAGCTGCCGAAAAGAAGGACAAGCGTGTCCCATGGCCATGTGCTGATGACAATGCACCACGTCCACGACCAGCACTGTTGCCCCCAGACACAGAGCCTGCTTGCCCTCTTTTATTGCCTCCTGACTGTCTGCCTCTCCTTGTTTGCCTTCCAGACATTCTAATGGATGGCCTGCAGGGAGATGGGAAAAAAGCAATAAGGGCTACCTTCAGGTGTCCTTCTCTGTCCCTTTACTTAAGGATTTCTAAATATGGTTGTGGATGATTGCTTTCGCACAGAATAGCACAATGACAATTTCCCTGACTGTCCAAAAAACAAGGATTTCAAAGATGGTTGATGATGAATGCTTTAGCACACTATAGCACAATGAGAATTTCCCTCACTGTCCTTCCCTGTCCCTACAAACAAGGATTAGCACAGTAAAACACACTGACACTCTCCCTACCTATAGTTTTCTGTCCCTATAAAAAATGTTTTTTTAAAGATGGTTGATGATGAATGCTTTAGCACAGTATAGCACAATGAGAATTTCCCTCACTGTCCTTCCCTGTCCCTACAAACAAGGATTAGCACAGTAAAACACACTGACACTCTCCCTACCTATAGTTTTCTGTCCCTATAAAAAATGTTTTTTTAAAGATGCTTGATGATGAATGCTTTAGCACAGTATAGCACAATGAGAATTTCCCTCACTGTCCTTCCCTGTCCCTACAAACAAGGATTAGCACAGTAAAACACACTGACACTCTCCCTACCTATAGTTTTCTGTCCCTATAAAAAATGTTTTTTTAAAGATGGTTGATGATGAATGCTTTAGCACAGTATAGCACAATGAGAATTTCCCTCACTGTCCTTCCCTGTCCCTACAAACAAGGATTAGCACAGTAAAACACACTGACACTCTCCCTACCTATAGTTTTCTGTCCCTATAAAAAATGTTTTTTTTTTAAAGATGCTTGATGATGAATGCTTTAGCACAGTATAGCACAATGAGAATTTCCCTCACTGTCCTTCCCTGTCCCTACAAACAAGGATTAGCACAGTAAAACACACTGACACTCTCCCTACCTATAGTTTTCTGTCCCTATAAAAAATGTTTTTTTAAAGATGGTTGATGATGAATGCTTTAGCACAGTATAGCACAATGAGAATTTCCCTCACTGTCCTTCCCTGTCCCTACAAACAAGGATTAGCACAGTAAAACACACTGACACTCTCCCTACCTATAGTTTTCTGTCCCTATAAAAAATGTTTTTTTAAAGATGGTTGATGATGAATGCTTTAGCACAGTATAGCACAATGAGAATTTCCCTCACTGTCCTTCCCTGTCCCTACAAACAAGGATTAGCACAGTAAAACACACTGACACTCTCCCTACCTATAGTTTTCTGTCCCTATAAAAAATGTTTTTTTAAAGATGCTTGATGATGAATGCTTTAGCACAGTATAGCACAATGAGAATTTCCCTCACTGTCCTTCCCTGTCCCTACAAACAAGGATTAGCACAGTAAAACACACTGACACTCTCCCTACCTATCCTTCTCTTTCCCTAAACTAAAGGAATCCAGGTTAAGCAAGAAAAAAAATGTCACTGTCCCTGCCTATGCTTCTCTTTCCCTGCTCCGGAACACACTACACTAGGCCGCCGTGCTGGCGGCCTTTTATAGTGTGGGGCGTGTACTAAACACCCTCAGCAATAATTGGCCACAGGCATCCTGCCTGTGGCCAATCATTGCTCTCCTCGCTGCCGGCGCTGTGATTGGCCAAGCATGCGGGGTCACAGTGCATGCTTGGCCAATCACAGCGCCTGGATGACACTGCGATGGCGTAGTGCATTGTGGGCCGCGAATTAGGCGCGAACGGCCCAAATCGTTCGTTGTTCGGCGAACGATCGAACAGCCGATGTTCGAGTCGAACGTATGTTCGACTCGAACACCGAGCTCATCCCTACTCGCGAGCTCCCCCTTTATTGCAATACCTTGCACGTGTTCATTCCCTATAATAGGTAAGCAAGGCCTATCTGCGTCCCACTCAAAGTTCCTTTCTCCAATGAAGTCTTCGCTAGCCACCGTCGGTGCACAAGTTAAATTGTAATCCACAGGGTTTCAACAAGATGCTGTAATTATCCGCAATATACCTGAGTACTCGTGTGCCTGCCAACCACTAATGACGGATGCACCAATCTCTGATCACATAGTCTCCAGTGAGATACACTAGGCCGCAAGCTGTGGCGTGATAGGTGAAGTGTGGCTGGCACTAACTAAATCACTTTCCTCTAAGGTAGTAGTCAATTCTGGGCAGGTGCCCTTCTCACCAAACAGGCCCGACTTTCAGATAGTCTCCTCTGGCTTGTCCCGGTCACTCGATCTCCACGCTTCTGCTTCAGCTGCAGTCTCCGGACTCCGTCACTAACAGCATATGGTGATGGACGACTCCGGTCTCTGCTGGGCAATCACAGGACGCTGTGGACGATCCTCTGATGGAAATCACTCAGGCACTCCCATAATTTAGGCCCAGGCTTCTGGCCTAATCCTTAGGAAGCAGGCCTCCGTGCCAACTTCCTGCTTGATTGAGAGCTGGATCCAGAGAGAGAGACGCTGGCCCCTCCCCTGGTTTAAGTAGTCTGCCCAGAATGCTTTGCGGTGTTGCAATGCACCCTGGGTAATGTAGTCTGTCTTTTACTAAAAGCAACAAAGTCTTTTCTCCTAGCTGATATCTGTCCCAAAGTGCATTAGTTGCATTGTAACACTTATACCACCGGAGGGAGCCGGATTCCTTCTTTCATATGGACATCCTGCTACACAAGATATAAGTGACTACTGTACGGAATAAGAGAGAAAAATCCTCATTTCACAAGTTTAGGATCACCAAAGCTGGTTGGGGAGGAGTCAGAATGCCTGTAACTTCAAAAATAATTAGAAATACTTTCCTCCAAAATCTTTGGATATTCTTACAAAGCCATTGTTTGTACATCAGAGTGCCTTTGGAGCCACATCCTCTCCAGGATCTATGAAAGAAAGACGGGTGGATGAATGAAAGGACCACCGCCTCCATTCATAGATCAGAAGTATATTTAATTGGGGTATGGCGCTGCTCCCTAACCCTAATGAAAGGGTCAGTAATCCTAAGTGATTGCTAAATGCTCAAAAGTAAATTGTAAATAATATATACTACAAAAAGTGAACAATTATAATCAGTCCACCTTTCAACAATGGTGTTGACACTAGATGCATGAAACCAACATCACCATCAGATACACCACGGTGAACATAGAGACACCCAGAAACAAAGTGTAGTGTCAGACTAATTATATGTTAGTATACAAAAAATACAAGACTGTATCATTAAGACCACAGTTTAGTGCAATACATCTATACACATTGATAAGATCCAAATGTGATAAGTGCACCTTAGCTCCAGATAGAAGCTCCAATCTGCAGCTGCAGATACCTATCTCTGCCAGATAGCAACACAGTCCAAAATTAGTATGCACACAGACAGTAAAAAACAGTCTTCTTCATAAAATTCAAAAGTAAACGTTCTGCTCTTCATTTAGATGTCAGTGTCCCCCACATGTGTCCCCACTCACCAGATCCTTTAACCCCTACAGGGGTAAACAGCTCAAAGGGATATCCGGATCACACGTCCACAGGGGAGATATCAGCTGGGCTAGTTCTTCCTATAATTTGTGAAGTTCCATGGAAGGGAGGATTCCCAATTACTCAGGCTAGAAATGTGTTAGCTAGGGGATGGCCTAGACTTTCATGCATCTAGTGTCAACACCATTGTTCCATGGAACTTCACAAATTATAGGAAGAACTAGCCCAGCTGATATCTCCCCTGTGGACGTGTGATCCGGATATCCCTTTGAGCTGTTTACCCCTGTAGGGGTTAAAGGATCTGGTGAGTGGGGACACATGTGGGGGACACTGACATCTAAATGAAGAGCAGAACGTTTACTTTTGAATTTTATGAAGAAGACTGTTTTTTACTGTCTGTGTGCATACTAATTTTGGACTGTGTTGCTATCTGGCAGAGATAGGTATCTGCAGCTGCAGATTGGAGCTTCTATCTGGAGCTAACGTGCACTTATCACATTTGGATCTTATCAATGTGTATAGATGTATTGCACTAAACTGTGGTCTTAATGATACAGTCTTGTATTTTTTGTATACTAATGTAGCGGGGTCCTCAAATTGATGGGATACACCTGGGCAATAGTGTGACCCAGGTGTATAATTGTGTTAGGATTCAGACCCCTTTTTGTTTCGTGGAGGATTGGAGGATGTAATATTCCCCTTTGCCTGTGGGTGGCGAGGTACCCACAGGCTTCAGGTAGAATCATCTTCGCAGTGCTCCCTGTTTTGTCCCTTCCTGGAGATGGTATGGCTGGGGCGGGGAACCCGCCGGGCCGTTGATGGGAGGAGATAAAAGGGGGAGACGCGCTTACCACGAGGTCCTTGCGGAGAAGGAGGTCCTCGGAGGAGGAGGGTTGCGGTCCGCACCCAGGGCCCTTAGGCCTGGGTGCTGGAGATCCAGGAGTCTGGTCCAGGTGCCCATGGCCTGGTCCGGAGTCACGTTGGCGTCCATCCCAGGCACCTTCAGCCTGGGGTGAGGTACTATCGAGGAGGCCTGGGGCCCAGTACCTTCGACTGGGTCCCGCTAGGGTGGACTGTCCGAGGGTCCCTGAGCGGAGGGACTCGTACCTGAGGTGAGGAGGCCAGAGAGGTTACCCACTGGAGACCCGGAGCAGCACCAACCCGGTGACAGTGGGCCTCTGGGAACTCTCTTGGGGGGACACATCCCCCTGATAGGGGCCACAGCGCATCGAAGAGGGCTCCATTGCTGTTCATAGGGGTTGCTGGAAGAGACCCCATCCTTCCTGTTCTGTAACAGCCGGATTGGCTTAGGCGCCGCTGGTCATAGTACAGTGGCATAGAACTTAAACCTTAGGAAGTGCCTCGATCTGCTCGGCCCACCGTTGGCAAGGTTATAGGTCCCAACCAGTTTGCTGCAAAAGAACTGTTTATTGTGCTTTGCGTATTGGAGTGTCAAATAAACAAGTGTTGGACCTTTCTCCGGTGTGTGAACTCCAGTTACTGGAAGCAAAGGGGAGGCTGGTGAGCTTGCAATTACAGACTCAGTGCATTCACAGAACACACCGGCCCGAGGAAACATCAGTAAGTGGCCTTCACCTCCCTACTACAATGGGGAGGACATGGGCCGTGGCGCATCTCACTCTCACAACCCAGGAACCCCTAGACATGAGTTGGCGTGTAACCGATAAAGATGGAGAGAGAGTGAGGCCGCTACACGTGGGGGCTCGTGAGTCCGGGATAGAGTGTGTTCTAAAGATGGACTTGAGAATGTCTACATTTGAACTTTGCTGCCCAGAGGAGTTCCGAGCAGATCGGCCATATTACTGGCCAAAGTGCGTCCCTGCTCGGAGTTGTGGAAATGACCCTAACAAGGGAAAGGCCCATGCGGAGGAGCGGAAAAAGGGAGAGGTCCAGCCGTGTGACGTACTGCACGTGGGGACTGTTAACGCACTGCGCCACGAGGCACCCCATGGCGACATCGTTCGTGGGCGGAGTCAAGAAGAAGCCCGCGAAAATGTACAGCTCATGGGAGGAGTCTGGCCAAGTGTGGGGATACACGTGGAGACTCCGGCGCGGGGTCAGTGCATGATGGAGCAGCAGACAGTCGGGATGACCTCAAGTGCCCCGTGGATTATGGTTCCTCACCCCACGAGAATGACTTCCTTTGCTGCCCCCATCACAGACACGGGGATAAGACTTAGGCCCCGAGGGCGGTTGGCTCTGTACACTTGCAGAGACACGGAGGCCCTCGGTGTGATCTGTCCCGGCTGCTCGGGACTGGTGGTCACCCTGAAGCCATTCGGGCGATGTGAGGAGTGCAGAGAATTCCTTTTTGAGGTTGAGTCGTCCACAGCAAGGCCCCGGGCCCTTCGCCTCAACCACCTCACGGGTACTGCTACTCCGGAAGGGGAGGTCAAGGCCTCTGTCGAGGTTCCCGTGCGCGCTGACCAGGGCGATGGACTGCCCAACAGAGAAAAATCCGAGGATGCTGCCTCGGTCGCCACAAGTTCTCTGCTCCCACCCCCGAAGAGGAAAGTTGGCCTAGTACAGGCATCCTATGGACGTGGTCGAGCTTCACCCCGCTGCTTGCCTGGCCTGGATGGCGCCGGTCGAGAAGGAAGTCCCGGACATCCCAGTCTACAAGGGTCAGGTGAGCCAGGGGCTGGGACTGTGGTGGTGGTTGGAGGTGTCGGGGGCCCATTGGAGGTGGAGCCCCCCAGGGAGGTTGATTCTGTGTCCACCGGAAGATATCTGCCTGCGGAGATGTATGACACCTCCGACCTAGAGTCGCTGTCTGATTGCGGAGATGATGGCGAGATAGACGAACTGTTCAGCCGCAAGGGCTGGGATAGAGTGCCACTTCTTGCTTCCCGTGCGGTACGGGATTCACCTATGTACACAGGAGACAGCACGCCTCGGGTGGAAGACCCGCAGCTTACGAGGGAACCTACCCCTCCACCTGTGTCCTCAGCTACTGTTACCTCACCTACTTTGGTTGTGGGGACACCCCGCGCTTCTCTGAGAGCGCCGAAAGTCATTTCCAGGGAGCTGGTAAAGGTACCTCGGCATCCGGAAGCTATTGTGCTGCCTGGAACTGGAGAGAAAGCCACTATGCCACCTTTGGCCCGCTTGCAGAGACTGTTTTGCCATAAAGTAGCTCGGGAATATGGGTGGGAGTACCCGTATCTACCCCGGGACTTGCTGTATGAGGTGGAAGTCTGGAGAACAAGATGGTATGACGAGTTTGTGTGGGACAAGTTGAAGGTGCCCCATGCTCGCAGGTACCTGGAATGTGTGCCGGCAGTGTCTAAGAGGTTTGAGGACTGCAAGGCTGAATGGAAATTGGGGCGCCATATCCATGCTGACAAGATAGTCATCTGCAGAAGAGAAGGAGAAGATGTCGAGTATTCGATAGAGGCATTTGACAAACACCTGAAACCCCTGTACCTGCCGGATCCAAAGTTTTACTTATAGGAGAAAAGAACTCCTGTTTATTTCTTTTGTGCACTTGAACTTTCTGGAAGAGCCATTCCCAGACACGCAGGACTGTGCCCTGCTTTTGTTTTTGTTTGGGCTTTTCTTTTTCTCATTGGAGACTTGGGGACTGTTGTGTTTTCGTGTTTCCCCTTTTCTTCATGTGCCAAAGGCAAGGACATTTGGGAATAGTGGCAGAGTAGGGAAAAGCTGGAAGAACGAAGATTCGCTGAGTGTCATGACCGCGGCGCTGTCACCAGGTGGCAGTGTTGCGCAACAAATGTTTGAAAATATTTCACCCACACATCACCTTGCTTGTTGGAGTGAGTGAGTCTCTCGGCTGACGGGCCCACTCATCCTAAATGACACGAAATTATGTTAGGATGTTGTTTTTCTTTCCCCTGCAGGAGAATCGTCAGTCAAGATCATTGAGAGTGGGTGGCTCTTAGACAGTGTGGGAGAGGGGTTGTGATTATGCAGATGTTAAAAATGTTTTATGACATAAGTTGTTTTATATGTTCCCCATTCCCTGAGCAGGTCTTGGCACTTGGGAAAAAAATTTAGAGGAATTGCTTCAGGGGTTTCACTCCATGCCACCACTTTATGGGAGGTATGGGTGTGCACCTGACGCTGGGGACCAGCGTCAAATTACAGGGGGGAGTGTGTAGCGGGGTCCTCAAATTGATGGGATACACCTGGGCAATAGTGTGACCCAGGTGTATAATTGTGTTAGGATTCAGACCCCTTTTTGTTTCGTGGAGGATTGGAGGATGTAATATTCCCCTTTGCCTGTGGGTGGCGAGGTACCCACAGGCTTCAGGTAGAATCATCTTCGCAGTGCTCGCTGTTTTGTCCCTTCCTGGAGATGGTATGGCTGGGGCGGGGAACCCGCCGGGCCGTTGATGGGAGGAGATAAAAGGGGGAGACGCGCTTACCACGAGGTCCTTGCGGAGAAGGAGGTCCTCGGAGGAGGAGGGTTGCGGTCCGCACCCAGGGCCCTTAGGCCTGGGTGCTGGAGATCCAGGAGTCTGGTCCAGGTGCCCATGGCCTGGTCCGGAGTCACGTTGGCGTCCATCCCAGGCACCTTCAGCCTGGGGTGAGGTACTATCGAGGAGGCCTGGGGCCCAGTACCTTCGACTGGGTCCCGCTAGGGTGGACTGTCCGAGGGTCCCTGAGCGGAGGGACTCGTACCTGAGGTGAGGAGGCCAGAGAGGTTACCCACTGGAGACCCGGAGCAGCACCAACCCGGTGACAGTGGGCCTCTGGGAACTCTCTTGGGGGGACACATCCCCCTGATAGGGGCCACAGCGCATCGAAGAGGGCTCCATTGCTGTTCATAGGGGTTGCTGGAAGAGACCCCATCCTTCCTGTTCTGTAACAGCCGGATTGGCTTAGGCGCCGCTGGTCATAGTACAGTGGCATAGAACTTAAACCTTAGGAAGTGCCTCGATCTGCTCGGCCCACCGTTGGCAAGGTTATAGGTCCCAACCAGTTTGCTGCAAAAGAACTGTTTATTGTGCTTTGCGTATTGGAGTGTCAAATAAACAAGTGTTGGACCTTTCTCCGGTGTGTGAACTCCAGTTACTGGAAGCAAAGGGGAGGCTGGTGAGCTTGCAATTACAGACTCAGTGCATTCACAGAACACACCGGCCCGAGGAAACATCAGTAAGTGGCCTTCACCTCCCTACTACAATGGGGAGGACATGGGCCGTGGCGCATCTCACTCTCACAACCCAGGAACCCCTAGACATGAGTTGGCGTGTAACCGATAAAGATGGAGAGAGAGTGAGGCCGCTACACTAACATATAATTAGTCTGACACTACACTTTGTTTCTGGGTGTCTCTATGTTCACCGTGGTGTATCTGATGGTGATGTTGGTTTCATGCATCTAGTGTCAACACCATTGTTGAAAGGTGGACTGATTATAATTGTTCACTTTTTGTAGTATATATTATTTACAATTTACTTTTGAGCATTTAGCAATCACTTAGGATTACTGACCCTTTCATTAGGGTTAGGGAGCAGCGCCATACCCCAATTAAATATACTTCTTTACTGTTAGGATCTTTTTTAAAGGTCCCATTAGGGGGGCTGCAGCTCTTCACATTTATTTATTTTGTTCACTGCGAGGTGTCACACCCTTGCACTACATCTTAAGCGCAGGTACACTATTTTTATTCCATTCATAGATCGTTTTTCATTCATATAGTACAGCTTCTATAAATGAAAGAGGGGCGGAAAGTATGGGCATAGTCAGCGCTCTTGATGAGTGCGTCTGTCAGGTCCATTGGCATCGGTTTGGGGGTAGGGGAAGTATCAGAGGAGGAGGATTTCAATGAATGTAGCATCCAGCAGCTCAAAGGGCACATCGCATTGAGAGTAAGTAATGTCCCTTGTGCTTACTTTTTTTTATTTTTAGGATTCCTTTTTTAATGATATGCTGGCCCTTTGAGAGAAACAAAATGATGTCCCCTGTGCTGATTTTTAATTTTAGTTTTTGACTAAACTTAGGCTTTTAAAAAATGGTGTGGGGGTTCCCCAATGTTCAATTAAAGAACCTCATCCAGGCATGTAACCTGGCTGGCCAGGAAAAGAGCCCCCTTCCCCTGAACCATACCAGGCTGCATGCCTTCAGCATTGGGAGGGTACCTTGCATTGAGGGGAGACAGCAAAGCTTCTTGCCCTTGCAAGGCACCTTGTCTGCATGTTTAGAGGACAAGGTCCCCATCCTCACATCCTTTCCCCCCCAAAAAGAAATGTGCGGTCCTATAGAGTCATCTTATCAGAACCTTGTAACTCTCTTTAGATTGGGGGTCCCATATATGTGAATGAGTACACTTTGTTACTGGTTACTAGAGATGTGTAGAGGTGAGAGCTGTGAGAAGATTGGGGGGGGGGTTGTGAAGAGGTGAGAGCTGTCAAGGGGGGGGTTGTGAAGAGGGGAGAGCTGTCAAGGGGGGGGTGTGAAGAGGGGAGAGCTGTGAAGGGGGGTATTTGTGAAGAGGTGAGAGCTGTGAAGGGGGGTATTTGTGAAGAGTGGGGGGTGTTGTGAAGAGGTGAGAGCTGTGAAGGGGGGGTATTTGAGAAGAGTGGGGGGGTTGTAAAGAGGTGAGAGCTGTGAAGGGGGGTATTTGTGAAGAGTGGGGGGTGTTGTGAAGAGGTGAGAGCTGTGAAGAGGGGTGGTATTTGTGAAGAGTGGGGGGGGGGTTGTGAAGAGGTGAGAGCTCTGAAGGGGGGGTATTTGTGAAGAGTGGTGGGGGGTTGTGAAGAGGTGAGAGCTGTGAAGAGTCAGGGAGTTTACAGATGAAGGGGTGGATCTTAAACAGGAAGGGGTGGGACAAATTTAGATGGAGGGGGGCCTGATTTTAGTCTTGCCTAGGACAGCACAAAACCAAAATGCAACACTGTGTACAGTCTGGAGGTAAGAAGGGAAAGGGGAGACACAATTGAAACCTTTAAATACATCAAGAAGATGAATGAGGTTCAGGGGGGCTAAACTTTCAATATGAAGCTAAGATCAAGAGCACGGGGACATGATTTCAGACTAGCAGGAGGAAAGACTAATTTAATAATTTAAAGGGGTTGTAAACCCTCGTGGTTTTTCACCTTAATGCATTCTATGCATTAGTCAAAAAACCTTCTCTAGTGCTGCAGCCCCCCCAGTGCCCCAGTTTTACTTACCCAAACCCGGTTTTCTTCTCCCCAGGGACGAGCACACCAGCTCTAGCTGATGTCTCGTGTCCTGGTTGGATAGATTAATAGCAGCGCAGTCATAGACACAGAAGCAGGACTCGGGAGCATGACCACACGTGTTTCCCATAGGAGAGCGCTTCTCCGCCGGGTCTCTCGATGCAGGGAGGAGCTTCTAGCGCAGCTGAAGGGACCCCAGATGTCGAGGATCGGGGCCACTCTGTTCAAGACAAACTGCACAGTGTAGGTAAGTATGACATGCTTGTTATTTATTTTTTTTAAAACACAAGGGTTTAGTAACCCTTTAATTCAAAACTATTTTTAGAAAGTATTATTTTACCGAAAGCGTCATTGAAATTTGGAATAGAGGTAATGAGTCAACAGTAAGTCAGACGGAATTTTTTCATCGGATATTCCGAACGTGTGTGTGCCCCATCAAATTTTTTCCAACGGAGTTAGATAGAGAACATGTTCTCTTTTTTCCGACGAAAAAACATTTCTATCAGAAATTCTGTTCGTCTGTATGGAACTCCGACGGAGAAAAAAACACGCATGCTCAGAATCAAGTTGACGCATACTCGGAAGCATTGAACTTAATTTTTCTTGGCTGGTCGTAGTGTTGTACGTCACCGCGTTCTTGACGGTCGGAATTTGGTGTGACAGTGTGTATGCAAGACAGCTTGAACGGAATTCAGTCGGAAAAATCAGTTGGAGTTTATCCTGACGGAATATCCTGCCGGAAAATCCGATCGTGTGTACAAGGCATTAGTGGATTCAAACAGGCTGGAGACAAACATAGATCTAAACTCAGACATCATTCTTCTATGTTTCTATGCCATCTAATGTCCTGAGAATTTTCTTAACCACTTGTCCCCCACCAACTGTCAATTGACGGCGGGCGGAGGACACTCTCATTCTGGGAGGATGCCATATGACGTCCTCCCTTTAAAACGAGCTAGGGGGCTCGCACGCGCACCCCCGCCGCGTTCCCAAGGCCCCGATGCACGTGCCTGGCGGCCGCGATTGCCCCCGGGCAGCCGCGATTGCACGGGAAACGAGCAGGAAAGTGGATCTCTGTGTGTAAACACAGAGATCCACGTCCTGTGAGGGAGAGGGGACCGATGGTGTGTCCCTTGTACATAGGGACAACCATCGGTCACCTCCCCCAGTCAGTCCCCTCCCCCCACAGTTAGAACACATTGAGGGAACATATTTAACCCCTTCCCGCCCCCTGGTGGTTAACCCCTTCCCTGCCAATCACATTTATACAGTAATCAATGCATTTTTATAGCAGGGATCGCTGTATAAATGTGCATGGTCCCAAAAATGTGTAAAAAGTGTCCGATGTGTCCGCCGCAATATCGCAGTCACAATAAAAATCGCAGATCGCCGCCATTACTAATAAAAAAAAAAATGCTATAAATCTATCCCCTGTTTTGTAGACGCTATAACTTTTGCGCAAACCAATCAATACGCGCTTATTGCGATTTTTTTTTTACCAAAAATATGTAGAATAATACGTATTGGCCTAAACTGAGGAAAATTTTATTTGAAAAAAATAATGGGTATTTATTATAGCAAAAAGTAAAAAATTGTGTTTCTTGTTCATACATCACGGGACACAGAGCAGCATAGTCATTACTATGTGGGTTATATAGAATTACCTTCAGGTGCTGGCACTGGCAACTTCCAAAACAGGAAGTACCCTCCCCTATATAAGCCCCTCCCATCCGGGAGTACCTCAGTTTTTTGCCAGTGTCTAAGGTGTTGGCCAAGGTTAACATGTATTCATCTGGGCTTGTGTACAGGTTCTCTGGGCCTTAGCAAGCTATTCCGGATCCGACCAAAAAAGCTTCATAGCTAAACGGTCGGTACCCGGGCCTTGCAGAGAAGAGCAGGGTTTTGCCTGTAATGCCTCTCTTAGGAGGGCTGGACCCTGGGATCCAGAGCTCTGGTCATACCCAAAACCAAGAGGCTATCTGTGCAGGGTGCTATACAGGTCCAGGGGAGTGGAATCCTTGGGAACCCGGTCCCTGAAGGTCTAGTACAATGCCTGCCGTGAGAGGTGAAGTTTGGGCTTCTGTGGACCAAACAAAGTCCTGCGGCGGGGAAAAGGTAAGTGGGGGCCCCTCAGGAACTTGGTTCTATTGAGGGGACCCCCAAGCCTAATATGTCTTTCTGCCTGTTACCTAAAGGTATTCCCGCTAATAGCTGTATATGCCTAAGAAATCCTAGAAATGTCTTTTCATAAAGGAAATTTTAAAAAACTGTAAACCTGGAAATGTTTTTCATAAAGGAGGTTTTAAAAAAAAAAAAAAAAAAAAAAAGACAAAAGTGCGGTACCTGTGTTTGTCCACTAGAGGCCGCTGTGGAATGTCTTTTTTTCTTGGGACTATTCCTTCCATGGTGAAAGTCCAGGCAGATGAGTGAGCTCTCTATCAGGGAAGCTGCATTCCTCTGTCATACTGCCAAGTAGTTTCCTTCCATCCCCGAGTCCTGGTGAAACAAGGACCCTGGCTCCTCTCCCTACAGGGCGCCAAGAGCGCACACGTGCACGCGCGCGTGCGCACACACGCTTTCTTTTTATAGATTTAGCTTCAAAAAAGTGGGCGGAGCCTGGCGGATGACGCGCTCTGTGCGCCCAGCGCTTCTGCGCATGTGCGGGCGTCCCAGCAAGATAAAAGGACTCAGTCCACGCTGCTTGCTATGGACACAGAGCATGAAAAGGAGCTGGTAGCATGGTATAGGGGCTTACAACGGGCGGTTGATACAGGCATCCCCAGAAAGACGCATTAGTAGACACCCACTGATGTACATAGCAGCAAATTGCATTAGACTATTTCAGTAAAGGGGTGTATTGCGGCTGGAATACCTCAGCTTTGAACTAAGGAATATGCCGCCTAAAAAACTCAGAGATATACCTCTCAGGAAGTGTAGGGGGTCTCCATCGGGCTCTGAGGATCTGGAGCAGTCATCTGCACCCTCCTCCCCTGAGAAATCAGAGGTTAATACCCATAAGGAACCCCCGGGAGTGCCAGGTACTGCGGCTGTCCTCAGTCCACCTGCTCCTGCATATATAACAGAGGAGGTTTTTGCCTCAACTCTGGAGGGATTGGAGCAGAGATTGGCAGCATTGATCGTTTCTTCTCTGCAGGAAAGAAAGCGCGCCAGATCTCCATCCCCTCCATTAGAGTGCCTGTTGGCAGAGCAACAGTCCCAGGAAGGGACCGACCTACCTGAAGGGGATCAGGAGGAGGTTAACTCTGTTTTTGAGGAATCGACAGTAGATGAACCATTTTCAGCATCACAGACTGAAAGATTGTGGGTCCAGACCCTAACTGACATGGTTCGATCTGCATTTAAAATGCCTCTTGTTGAACCATCAACTACTGCTGTCTCCTCATTGGGGTCGCTAAAAGCTCCCCAGGTTAATTGCTCCTTTCCAATACATCCATTATTGGAAGGACTTATATACCAGGACTGGGAACATCCTGATAAACTATTTGTTCCGCCTAAGAAATTTCCGGTGATCTATCCCATGGAGGAAAAGTTCACCCAGAGATGGAATGTTCCTACGGTGGATGCAGCCATCTCTTCTGTGAACAAATCACTGACATGTCCAGTAGATAATGTTCAAATGTTCAAAGATCCAGTAGATAAAAAATTGGAATCTTTATTAAAATCTGCTTTTTCCACAGCAGGGGCTGTTACACAGCCAGCAGTGGCAGCTATTGGGGTCTGCCAAGCTTTAAAGGATCAGATGAAAATGGTCCTGAGGGATTTGCCAGACCAGCAGGCCCAGGCTCTGGCTGATCTGCCTAGAGCATTATGCTTTGCGGTTGACGCCATCAAGGATTCTATCCTTCAGGCCTCCCGCCTCACGCTGTCTTTGGTACATATGCGTAGGCTTCTGTGGCTCAAAAACTGGTCTGCTGAAGCTCCCTGTAAGAAGCTCTTAGTTAGCTTTGCATTTCATGGGGAACGCCTTTTTGGCGAGGACCTGGATAAGTATATCTAGAAGATTTCCAGTGGTAACAGTACTCTCTTACCGAGTAAGAAGAGGTCTAGGGGTCCATCTTTTAAGAGGACTACCTCTCCTATCCCTGCGACGTCTGCTACGAAGCAGTTCCGACGGCCTCCTCGGTCAAACTCAGGGGGTAAAAATCAGGGACAGTCACAGGGTAATAAGAAACCCTGGATCCGAAGGGGTACTAAACCAGCCTCCAAGTCAAGCCTATGAAGGGCTGCCCCCACTCAAACGGGTGGGGGGAAGACTTCAGTTGTTCGCAGAGACCTGGCGGGAGACGATCAAAGACAGATGGGTGCTCTCCGCAGTAACTCTGGGATACAAGTTGGAGTTAAAAGAGTCTCCTCCTTCCCATTTTATGTGGTCAGGCATGCCAAGAGACCCTCTGAAAAGAGGGTCTCTCCTATTGGCGTTAGAACAACTATTGCTCCAAGGAGTAATTATGGAGGTTCCTATGGAAGAGTGGGGGTTGGGTTTCTACTCAAACCTTTTCACAGTCCCGAAGCCAAACGGGGACATAAGACCCATATTGGACCTAAAGAGTCTAAACAAATTTCTAAACATCCGGTCTTTCCGGATGGAGTCGATCCGATCGGTCACCGCTGCCCTACAGGGGGAGGAATGGTTAGCCTCGATCGACATCAGGGATGCTTACTTGCATGTTCCCATCTTTCCAGGTCATCAAAAATTTCTACGCTTTGCAGTAGAAGGGCGCCATTTTCAGTTCAGAGCCTTACCATTCGGTCTGGCCACAGCACCACGAGTGTTCACAAAAATTCTGGCCCCACAGTTGGCCGATCTAAGAACACGAGGTGTAACGATAATGGCATACCTAGACGACCTGTTGTTGATGGACCACTCAGTTGCCAAACTAGAAGTGGTAATTGTCGATACAATCAAGTATCTAGAATCCCACGGTTGGGTCATCAACCTGGACAAGTCAGCCCTACAGCCAGTGAAAAACCTGGTATATCTAGGGCTACGGCTGGATTCAGACCAGAGGAAGATTTTCTTACCTCTAGACAAGGTATCCTCTTTGAGGGGCTTGGTCCGTCTGCTTTGTGCAAAAAGACAGCCGTCCATACGTCTGTGCATGAGGCTGCTAGGAAAGATGGTAGCATCATTCGAAGCTGTGCCATACGCCCAATTCCACTCAAGGAATTTACAGAGGGCCATATTGTCAGCCTGGAATGGAAAAATCCAGGCTCTAGACTTCCCGATGGCTTTGTCCCCTTCCGTTCGGAAGAGTCTCTGCTGGTGGTTGATCCCCCAGAATCTCCAGAAGGGAAAACCCTTCAGTCCGATATCGTGGAAGGTGGTCACTACAGATGCCAGCCTTATAGGCTGGGGGGCAGTACTGGAGCAATGGTCTCTCCAGGGCAGATGGTCAAATGTAGTAAAAACCCTGCCCATCAATCTCTTAGAGATACGAGCAGCCCGGTATGCCCTAGTAGCCTGGACATCCAGACTCCAAGGGTCCCCTGTCAGAATTCAATCAGACAATGCCACAGCAGTGGCATATATCAATCATCAGGGAGGCACCAGGAGTCGTGCAGCCCAGAGGGAAGTAAGTCACATCCTGGAATGGGCAGAAAAGCATGTCCCATGTATATCAGCTGTCTTCATTCCAGGGGTGGAGAATTGGAAGGCGGACTTTCTGAGTCGCCAACAGTTATGCCCAGGGGAATGGTCCCTTCATCCCGAGGTCTTCCGAGCAATATGTCAGCGGTGGGGAACACCGGATATAGATCTGCTAGCATCCAGATTCAACGCAAAGGTGGACAGATTTGTCTCCCGGACAAGGGATCCCCTCGCTTGCGGCTCGGATGCTCTGGTGTTCCCTTGGGATCAGTTCAGACTGATATATGCATTCCCTCCGCTACAATTGTTGCCTCGACTCCTTCGCAGAGTCAGGTTGGAAAAGAAGCCGGTGATCCTGGTGGCTACAGCGTGGCCCCGAAGGGCCTGGTACGCGGAATTCATCAAACTGTCTGTGGGGAGTCCTTGGACCCTTCCACGTCGTCCGGACCTGCTTTCGCAAGGACCGATATACCACCCTTCCTTACTAACTCTAAGTTTAACAGCCTGGCTATTGAATCCCACATCCTAAAGAAGAGAGGTCTCTCTAACTCTGTGGTATCAACTATAATCAATGCCAGGAAGCCTATATCCAGGCAGATCTACTATAGAGTTTGGAAGGCGTACATCACTTGGTGCGAGGCCAGAAAATGGCATCCACGTAAGTACGTTATAGGCAGAATTCTGGACTTCCTGCAGTGGGCTGTAGACAGGAAGTTTGCCTTAAGTACTATCAAGGGCCAGGTTTCGGCCTTATCATTACTATTTCAAAGGCCCCTGGCTATGCATTCACTTGTCAAATCCTTTATGCAAGGGGTGACTCGTATTATTCCACCGATTAAAGCTCCCATATGCCCATGGGATCTAAATTTGGTTCTGTCGGTTCTGCAGAAGCAGCCGTTTGAACCTTTGCGGCACATTTCCTTGGTTCTACTCACCAGAAAATTGATATTTTTAGTAGCCATATGCTCGGCTAGAAGAGTGTCGGAATTAGCCGCCATGTCCTGTAAGGAGCCATATCTGGTTATTCATAAGGACAGAGTAGTATTACGTCCTCATCCAGCCTTTCTTCCTAAGGTGGTATCGAGGTTTCATTTGAACCAAGATGTGGTTCTTCCTTCTTTTTTCCCCAAACCAAGCTCGGTAGAGGAAAAGTTATTGCATTCTTTGGATGTAGTAAGAGCAGTTAAAGCTTATCTAAAAGCCACTGCTCAGATTCGTAGAATGGATTCTTTGTTTGTTCTGCCGGAAGGCCCCAGAAAGGGTCAGGCAGCATCAAAATCTACTTTAGCCAAGTGGATTCGACAGGTCATAATACAAGCCTATGGCTTGAGAAGTAGACCGCCTCCGTTCAAAGTTAGGGCGCACTCCACGAGAGCAGTTGGAACTTCATGGGCAGTGCATCACCAGGCCTCCCTGGCTCAAATTTGTAAGGCCGCAACATGGTCTTCAGTACACACGTTTACTAGGTTCTACCAGGTGGACGTTAGAAGTCAGGAGGATGTCGCCTTTGGGCGCAGTGTGTTGCAGGCCGCAAAAGATCCTCATGCCTGATGGCGCCCAGCTTATGTATGGTGTATCCCCCCCCTCATTTGGCATTGCTTTGGGACGTCCCACATAGTAATGACTATGCTGCTCTGTGTCCCGTGATGTATGAACAAGAAAGTAGGATTTTTGGAACAGCTTACCTGTAAAATCCTTTTCTTGGAGTACATCACGGGACACAGAGCTCCCACCCCTCTTTTGGGGACACGTATTGCTTTGCTACAAAACTGAGGTACTCCCGGATGGGAGGGGCTTATATAGGGGAGGGTACTTCCTGTTTTGGAAGTTGCCAGTGCCAGCACCTGAAGGTAATTCTATATAACCCACATAGTAATGACTATGCTGCTCTGTGTCCCGTGATGTACTCCAAGAAAAGGATTTTACAGGTAAGCTGTTCCAAAAATCCTACTTTTTTTTTCCAAAGTGGACGCTCTTCTTTTGTTTATAGCGCAAAAAATAAAAACCGCAGAGGTGATCAAATACCACCAAAAGAAAGCTCTATTTGTGGGAAAAAAAGGACGCAAATTTCGTTTGGGAGCCACGTCGCACGACCGCGCAATTGTCATTCAAAGTGTGACAGCGCTGAAAGCTGAAAAATGGCTTGGGCAGGAAGGGGGTTTTCGTGCACAGTAGGGAAGTGGTTAAGGACGTTCATTCCAAAAACTAGTAGCCTATTATTTTCGAGAAAAAGGCCGAAGTTGTCTTGGTGACTGTGCCACTGAGGGGAAATACTTTATATTCTCATTTATCAGCAATAGTGATAAAGTTCGGTCCAATTTGGGTTTAACCAAACCCAGAAGTAATCTGTCATTCCTAGGTCAATTAGCTACGACCAGGACACCTCCTGCCCCACAGCTGCATGAACACAAAGGAGCAGGGATGCTCAGTAAGTACATCATTGACCTAAGATGGCCACAAGGCTACAATGACAGTAACTTAACATGACCATGGGACCATATTAGGTCAATGATGTCATGAGAAACCCCGCCCCTTTGTGTTAATGCCGCTGTGGGGCAGGAGATGCCCGGCCTTAGCTGATTGACCCAGGAGTTACATCTTATTTCTGGGATTGGCTGAACCCAAGTTCAGATTGAACCCAAGCTCATCACTATTGGGTTCGCCCGAAACCAAGATCATTCCTAATCAAAAGAAAAAACCAGTGGATGTGCTAAAACCATTTTATTTGAATAATGTTTTATATTTTATGGCTTTTGCAAAGGAAGGTAATAGGTAAAAGAAGCAATATCATTTTAAATGGTAGAGCCCTGAGACTGCAGAGGTTTAATTTCCCTCGTGAATATCCCTCAAGAGATAAACAAATACATAAAACCAGCCAACATCTAATTGAAGTCTATCCTTCATGAAGCTCGCTAAGATTGGAGGTAATATCTCTGTAGGTTCCTGTGTGTGTGCCCCTTCTAGAAAAGCAACAGAGCTGAAACCCATTGAGGATTATTACACACATAGATACAGCACATAAACTTATATTATCTCAGCTTACAGATTGGAACAGTTTGTTAAACCACCGCATGTTTTTATTTTTTATTTTTTTTTGTGCCTTAATTTTTAATGCCATTGGGAGACCTCCCAAATGCTGGAACGGAAGTACACTTAGTACTTCAAAAAAGGTGAGTTAGAAAAAAATTAATGAAAATAGCCAAAAACGAGTGGTGGAGGGGTCTGTGCCTTTAAGACAAAGTTCTAAACGTGGGTGGAACTCCGTTTTAAGTGGTCAATGTATAGAATGTATTAAGGTGAAAAACCTCCTTAAAGCTTTACAACCACTTTAAGCACACAAAAAAAAATGCCAAATGGCATCTCAGAAGTCCGAAACCCTTTAATGGTATCACAAGTGACAACAGGAAAATGAATCCTTTATTTTCCAATTTTCATTTAGGATACCAGATACCAATAACAAATTTTGGACTCTTGAAATAATAGTTTGCCACTCTTTCTGGCTTATCTACAGGTGGGATTTCTCAATCTGGGTGATCCCTATTTTTCTAGGGAGTCTTCAGCTTTATGGAGGCTGCCCATAGAAGTTTTCCCTTATGAAGTATGTCCTCCTGTCACAAGTTAGCCATTTTGAAGTATCCCACCATGCCCCAATCCATCTCCTGTTAAAAGTTCTACATGTAATTATTCACAAAATTGACTGTTTACTGCAGCCAGAGCGAATGAACTGTTGTTTGTGTGAATGGTGGTCTCTGTACTGTTTCTGGGAAGAACCAGTAAAATCAGCAGCTCATACTGGGTAGCGCTACACAACTTTATAGACCCCTGTGACAGTTTAACCACTTCATGCCTAAGGACGTCCATGGACGTCCTGGATTTTGAGCCGGGATATCTGAATGATGCCTGTAGCTACAGGCATCATTCAGATATAATTTTTTAGATCTGGCGATTCTGTGTACCGTAAGAATGATCATAGCGGCTGTTCCGCCGCTTGATCGTTCTTACAGGCGGCGAGAGGGGACTTCCCCCCTCCCGCCGCCCTCCGGTGCTTCTATCGACTCACCTGTGCAATCGGTGAGTCGGTGACACGATCCGCCGCCCCCGGCTTCTTACCATAGAGATTTCCGGTGGACCAAATGGTGGCCGGAGTCTCTATGATCGTTCGGAAGCCCGGGCGCGATGTTATGACGTCACGCCCGGCCTCTGCATTCAAAAACACGGTGCCGCTTCGGCTAGGAAGCGGTGATCGTTTTTTTATTTTTTTTATTTCAGGCTTCCCAGCCTAGAGGTGAGATGTGGGGTCTTATTGACCCCACATCTCACTGTAAAGAGGACCTGTCATGCTTATTCCTATTACAAGGGATGTTTACATTCCTTGTAATAGGAATAAAAGTCATCATTTATTACTTTTTTTTAAGTGTCAAAGTAAAAAGTTTAAAGTAAAATTAACAATAAATAATAAAAAAAAAAAAAGTAAAGTGCCCCTGTCCCCGGTAGCTCGTACGCAGAAGCGAACGCATATGTAAGTCCCGCCCACATATGAAAACGGTGTTCAGAACACACATGTGAGGTATCGCAGCGAACGTTAGAGCGAGAGCAATAATTCTAGCCCTGGACCTCCTCTGTAACTCAAAACATGTGAGCAGTAAAAAAATTTAAAGCGTCGCCCATGAGGATGTTTAAGTACCAAAGTTTGGTGCCATTCCACGAGCGTGTGCAATTTTGAAGGGTGACATGTTAGGTATCTATTTACTCGGCGTAACTTCATCTTTCACATTATGCAAAAAAATTGGGCTAACTTTAATGTTTTAATATTTTTTAATTCATGAAACTGTTTTTTTTTCCCAAAAAAATGCGTTTGAAAAATTATTGCTCAAATACCGTGCGAGATAAAAAGTTGCAATGACCGCCATTGTATTCTCTATGGTCTTTGCTAAAAAAACATATATAGTGTTTGGGGGTTATATGTAATTTTCTTGCAAAAAAAATAGGATTTTTACATGTAGGAGCGAAGTGTCAGAATTGGCCCGGGTGCGAAGTGGTTAAAAATCTGATTCCAGCTCCTTACCTACAACAGCCTTCAGCTGGCAAATGTCTGTCCAACCCTACAGGCATTAAATTGTCACACAATGAGTTTGTCAACTCAATTTTTTTTCAAATAAAATAGATATATAGTTAACATGTACCATCAAACCTATTTTCTGTTTATGCTCTATCACAGCCTTTCTCAATATTCTTATCCCAGAGTAGTGATGAGCCGAACACCCCCGGGTTCGGTTCGCACCAGAACCCGCGAACGGACCGAAAGTTCGTACGAACATTAGAACCCTATTAAATACAATGGATGCGAATGTTCGAATTCTAAAGTGCTAATTATAACAACTATTATGCATGTTATTGTCCTAAAAAGGGTTTGGGAACCCGGGTTCTGCACCAGGGGACATGTATCAATGCAAAAAGAAGTTTTAAAAACGGTCGTTTTTCGGGAGCAGTCATTTTAATGATGCATAAAGTGAAAAAAAAAAAGTCAAATATTCCTTTAAATATCGTACCTGGGGGGTGTCTAAAGTATGCCTGTGAAGTGCCACGTGTTTCCCGTGTTTAGAACTGTCCCTGCACAAAATGACACTTCTAAAGGAAAAAAAAGCCATTTAAAACTGCTTGCGGCTTTAATGTAATGTCTGGTCCCGGTAATATGGATGAAAATCTTTAAGAAAAATGGCATAGCTACCCCATGACCCCCCCCCTACCCCAGCCCATTACCAGCCCCTTTGGGTCTTGTATGGATATTAAGGGGAACCCCGCACATAAAATAAAAAAGGCCCTATATACTCTGAACAGCCGTATACAGGCGGTGCATACAAGACAGGGACTGTAGGTTTGTTCTTATGTAGAATCTGTTTGTAATTTTGAACAGGTACATTGTTTAAGTGTAGCTCCAGCCCAAAAATCTATTTTTAAACTTTTTGGAAAACATAGGTAAGGGTTATCACCCCTGTAACATTTGTTTTGCTGTCTGTGCCCCTGTTCAGAACATTTCACCTCACTTTCCGTCCCAATGACAACTGTTTTTGAAATGTGGTGTTTTTCTTGAAACAAGGATTGCTGATAAAGCATCAGTACAGAGGAGACACCTTTCTCCCATATTAATTCTTACAGGAGAGAATTTTCCTTCCTAGGGGTAGATTTCCTCTCACTTCCTGTTGTCTTCTTGCGTTTGCAAGTAGGAGTCGTTTGTAAGTTGGATGTTTGAAAGTAGGGACCTGCCGTATATACTCTGCAGAAATAGGCCCCTTAGTTGTTGGTGTTGGCACAACACTGTAAGCACTCACAGTTACTCTTGGTTGGTGCTGGAACGCCCTGCTGTCAACTATTATATCAGGAATTTTAATTACATATAATTGTTGAACAGTGGTAGTAAAAATTGGGCCTTTGATGGTGGTGCTGGTGCCACAACACTGTAAGCCCTGACAGTTACTCTTGGTGGGTGCAGCAATGGGCCCTGCTGTGAATTATTAGATCAAGAATTGTAATTGCATGCCCCTGTTGAACAGGGGCTGAAAAATTGGGCCTTTCGTGGTGGTGGTGGTGGTGGTGTTGCCACAACACTGTAAGCCCTCAGAGTTACTCTTGGTGGGTGCAGGAATGGGCCCTGCTGTGAATTATTAGATCAAGAATTGTAATTACATGCCCCTTTTGAACAGGGGCTGAAAAATTGGGCCTTTCGTGGTGGTGGTGGTGGTGGCGTTGCCACAACACTGTAAGCCCTCAGAGTTACTCTTGGTGGGTGCAGCAATGGGCCCTGCTGTGAATTATTAGATCAAGAATTGTAATTACATGCCCCTGTTGAACAGGGGCTGAAAAATTGGGCCTTAGGCACTGGTGGCACAACACTACAACCCCTCACAGATACTGTACTTGGAGCACAGCAATGAGCCCTGTTGCAAAGTATTGCTTCAAAAATTGTAATGACACGCCCCTGTTAAACAGGGGCTGAAAAATTGGGCCTTAGGCACTGGTGGCACAACACTCCAACCCCTCACAGATACTGTACTTGGAGCACAGCAATGAGCCCTATGGCAAATTATTGCTAAAAAAATTGTAATTACACGCCCCTGTAAAACAGGGGCTGAAAAATTGGGCCTTAGCCACTGGTGGCGGCACCCATAAACAAAAATGATCTTCCAAGCTATCATCATCAATCGTATCATTGAGGACTCGGAGGAGGAGGATAGCCAGTCAACATAACAGCACAGGCACTCAGCATCAGCATCAGTCTTGAAGGGATGTGACATGTTAAAATCAATTAGTCTGTTATATCAGCATCAGGTGTGTGGTAGCTGGTGGTGATCCAAGATTGGTTCATCTTGATGAAAGTCAGTCGATCAACCGAGTCGGTGGACAGGCGCACCCTGTGATCCGTGACAAATCCTCCAGCAGCACTGAATGTGCGTTCCGAAAGAACGCTGGATGCAGGACAGGCCAGTAGCTCAATTGCATACTGTGCAAGCTCTGGCCAGTGATCCATCCTCAAGACCCAGTAAGCCAGAGGATTTTCGGTGGGGAAGGTGTCCAAGTCTGACCTTGCCCCTAGATATTCCTGCACCATGTTTATCAGACGCTGGCGATGGTTGCTGGAACCGATCATACTTTGGGGCTGCGGACTAAAGAATTGTCTGAACGCATCGGTCAGACGGCCACCTTCCCCACCGCTCCTTCTTTGACTGGCCGAAGCCTCAGCAACTCGTTGTCCAGGACCAGGAGTTTGTAACCTCCCAGTCTCTGGGAACGCGTTGCACAGACCTTTCTGCAAGGCCTCCCGGAGTTGTCTCATCCTCTGCTCCCTCTGCGACGGTAACATAAGGTCCGCAACCTTACCCTTGTACCGTGGATCAAGGAGAGTGGCCAGCCAGTAATGGTCCCTCTCCTTGATCCGAAGAATACGAGGATCCTTCCGCAGACTTTGCAGGATCAGGGAGGCCATGCAGCGTAGGTTTGCTGAGGCATTCGGTCCGGAGTCCTCTGGGTCACTAAGGACGACATGATCCGCAGCCACCTCCTCCCAGCCACGTACAAGTCCACTGGTTTCTTGGGACTGTAAATCATCCCTAAAAGACTGCTGCTGATGATGCTGAGTGCCAGCCTCCACCTCCATGCTGACACAATCCTCCTCCTCCTCCTCCTCCTCTTCCTGTGCGATGGGTGGGACAGAAGGAACACTGTCTGGGTAAAGGGGGCCTTGAGAGGCAAGGAAGTCCTCCTCTTCCTGCCTCTGTTCTGCCTCAAGTGCCCTGTCCATTATTCCACGCAGCGTGTGCTCCAACAGGTGGACAAGAGGTACAGTGTCACTGATGCATGCACTGTCACTGCTCACCATCCTCGTGGCCTCCTCAAATGGTGCCAGGACAGTGCATGCATCCCTGATCATGCCCCACTGGCGTGGATAAAAAAAAACAAGCTCCCCTGACCCTGTCCTGGTGCCGTAGTCGCACAGGTACTCATTGATGGCCCTCTGCTGCGTGTGCAGCCGCTGCAGCATGGCCAACGTTGAGTTCCACCTGGTGGGCATGTCACATATAAGGCGGTTCTTGGGCAGGTTCAACTCCTTTTGCAGCTCAGCCAGGCGAGCACTGGCATTATAAGATCTGCGGAAATGCACACAGACTTTCCTGGCCTGCCTCAGGACATCCTGTAAGCCCGGGTACCTGCCCAAGAACCGCTGCACCACCAGGTTAAGGACGTGAGCCACACAGGGCACATGGGTCAGTTGTCCCTGTCGGAGGGCGGAGAGGAGGTTGGTGCCATTGTCGCAAACCACCATTCCTGGCTTAAGCTGGCGTGGCGTCAACCACCTCTCGGCCTGGCCCTGCAGAGCAGACAGGACCTCTGCCCCAGTGTGGCTTCTGTCCCCCAAACACACCAGCGCAAGCACGGCATGGCATCTTTTTGCCTGCGTACTTGCGTAGCCCCTTGAACAGCTACGGAGCACCGCTGGTTCAGAGGACAAACCACAGGAAGAGGCCATGGAGGAAGAAGAAGAGGAGGGGGTGGAGGAGAGAGGTGTGTCACAACCAGTAGTAGCATTTTGGAGGCGTGGCGGTGGAACAACCTCCAACACTACTGCACCTTGTCCTGCATCCTTCCCAGCTGCCAAAAGAGTGACCCAATGGGCCGTGAAAGAAAGGTAACGTCCCTGTCCATGCCTGCTGGACCATGAATCAGCGGTAATATGCACCTTACCGCTGACCGCCCTGTCCAGCGAGGCCAAGACATTGCCTTCCACATGCCGGTAGAGAGCCGGAATAGCCTTCCGTGAGAAAAAGTGGCGTTTGGGAACCTGCCACTGAGGAACCGCACATTGCACAAACTCACGGAAGGGGGCCGAGTCTACCAACTGAAAAGGCAGCAGTTGAAGCGCTAGCAATTTAGCCAAGCTAGCATTCAACCGCTGGGCATGTGGATGGCTGGGAGTGAACTTCTTTTGACGGTCCAGCAGCTGGGGCAGGGAAATTTGCCTGCTAGAATCGGACGTCGGTGTACTGCTTGCAGAGTGGCCGCAACTACTTGGCTGTGACACACCTAATTCTACACCTTCATTCCTCTCAGTGCATGTTTCAGAGAGGACTGAAGTTATAGTGGGGTTGGAGATCCCAGCTGATGCGGTGCAAGGAGAGGTCCGCTTTGTTCTTTGGTGTGGGTCTTTGAGGTAGGCTTGCCAACGAGCTGCATGGCAGGTCAACATATGTCTGGTCAGGCATGTGGTACCCAAGCGGCTGATGTTTTGGCCACGCGATATACGCTTGAGACATATGTTGTAAACAGCAGCTGTGCGATCTGATGCACTAGCCTCAAAAAAGGCCCACACCAAAGAACTTTTTGAATGACGGGCAGAGGCAGCGCCCTGCACAGGCGGAGCTCTGCGGTGTGATTCCGTCTGTGTACTGCCCTTACGCTGGCCACCAAAGAGCATCCTGCCTCGTTGGAGATGTGCCTCCTCCTCATCCTCCTCCTCCTCCTCTCTCCTATTAGGCACCCACGTGGAGTCAGTGACCTCATCATCCCCTCCCTCCTCATCACTGGAGCCAATCTGGCAGTATGCTGCAGCTGCTGGAACATGACTGCCAGATTGGTGTCCTTCTTGAGCATCCCCTCTGTCTGCTCTCACGCTACTGCCTTCCTGTAGCTGGGTTTCATCATCAGACCCTTCGAAACGCTGGGCATCCTCCTGGAGCATGTACCCAACACTGTGCTCAAACAGTTCGGGGGACTCCTCAGGAGGAGGACATGGTGGGTCTAGGGAAGGAGTGACTGATGATGAGTCTGACATTGATACCAGGGAAGAGGACGCTTTGGCAGCTGCTTTGCCAGTACCCTGAGCCTGGGTGAGAGAGGATGAGGAGGAGGAGGAGGGCTTGGTCATCCACTCTACCAAGTCTTCGGCATGATGTGGCTCAACATGTCCAGCTGCCGAAAAGAAGGACAAGCGTGTCCCATGGCCATGTGCTGATGACAATGCACCGCGTCCACGACCAGCACTGTTGTCCCCAGACACAGAGCCTGCTTGCCCTCTTTTATTGCCTCCTGACTGTCTGCCTCTCCTTGTTTGCCTTCCAGACATTCTAATAGATGGCCTGCAGGGAGATGGGAAAAAAGCAATAAGGGCTACCTTCAGGTGTCCTTCTCTGTCCCTTTACTTAAGGATTTCTAAATATGGTTGAGGATGATTGCTTTCGCACAGAATAGCACAACGACAATTTCCCTGACTGTCCAAAAAACAAGGATTTCAAAGATGGTTGATGAGGAATGCTTTAGCACACTATAGCACAAGGAGAATTTCCCTCACTGTCCTTCCCTGTCCCTAGAAACAAGGATTATCACAGTGAAAGAAACTGACACTCTTCCTACCTATAGTTTTCTGTCCCTAGAAAAAATGTTTTTTTAAAGACGGTTGATGAACAATGCTTTAGCACACTATAGCACAAGGAGAATTTCCCTCACTGTCCTTCCCTGTCCCTAGAAACAAGGATTATCACAGTGAAAGAAACTGACACTCTTCCTACCTATAGTTTTCTGTCCCTAGAAAAAATGTTTTTTTAAAGACGGTTGATGAACAATGCTTTAGCACACTATAGCACAAGGAGAATTTCCCTCACTGTCCTTCCCTGTCCCTAGAAACAAGGATTATCACAGTGAAAGAAACTGACACTCTTCCTACCTATAGTTTTCTGTCCCTAGAAAAAATGTTTTTTTAAAGACGGTTGATGATCAATGCTTTAGCACACTATAGCACAAGGAGAATTTCCCTCACTGTCCTTCCCTGTCCCTACAAACAAGGATTATCACAGTGAAAGAAACTGACACTCTTCCTACCTATAGTTTTCTGTCCCTAGAAAAAATGTTTTTTTAAAGACGGTTGATGATCAATGCTTTAGCACACTATAGCACAAGGAGAATTTCCCTCACTGTCCTTCCCTGTCCCTAGAAACAAGGATTATCACAGTGAAAGAAACTGACACTCTTCCTACCTATAGTTTTCTGTCCCTAGAAAAAATGTTTTTTTAAAGACGGTTGATGATCAATGCTTTAGCACACTATAGCACAAGGAGAATTTCCCTCACTGTCCTTCCCTGTCCCTAGAAACAAGGATTATCACAGTGAAAGAAACTGACACTCTTCCTACCTATAGTTTTCTGTCCCTAGAAAAAATGTTTTTTTAAAGATGGTTGATGATCAATGCTTTAGCACACTATAGCACAAGGAGAATTTCCCTCACTGTCCTTCCCTGTCCCTAGAAACAAGGATTATCACAGTGAAAGAAACTGACACTCTTCCTACCTATAGTTTTCTGTCCCTAGAAAAAATGTTTTTTTAAAGATGGTTGATGATCAATGCTTTAGCACACTATAGCACAAGGAGAATTTCCCTCACTGTCCTTCCCTGTCCCTAGAAACAAGGATTATCACAGTGAAAGAAACTGACACTCTTCCTACCTATAGTTTTCTGTCCCTAGAAAAAATGTTTTTTTAAAGACGGTTGATGATCAATGCTTTAGCACACTATAGCACAAGGAGAATTTCCCTCACTGTCCTTCCCTGTCCCTAGAAACAAGGATTATCACAGTGAAAGAAACTGACACTCTTCCTACCTATAGTTTTCTGTCCCTAGAAAAAATGTTTTTTTAAAGATGGTTGATGATCAATGCTTTAGCACACTATAGCACAAGGAGAATTTCCCTCACTGTCCTTCCCTGTCCCTAGAAACAAGGATTATCACAGTGAAAGAAACTGACACTCTTCCTACCTATAGTTTTCTGTCCCTAGAAAAAATGTTTTTTTAAAGATGGTTGATGATCAATGCTTTAGCACACTATAGCACAAGGAGAATTTCCCTCACTGTCCTTCCCTGTCCCTAGAAACAAGGATTATCACAGTGAAAGAAACTAACACTCTTCCTACCTATAGTTTTCTGTCCCTAGAAAAAATGTTTTTTTAAAGACGGTTGATGATCAATGCTTTAGCACACTATAGCACAAGGAGAATTTCCCTCACTGTCCTTCCCTGTCCCTAGAAACAAGGATTATCACAGTGAAAGAAACTAACACTCTTCCTACCTATAGTTTTCTATCCCTAGAAAAAATGTTTTTTTAAAGACGGTTGATGATCAATGCTTTAGCACACTATAGCACAAGGAGAATTTCCCTCACTGTCCTTCCCTGTCCCTAGAAACAAGGATTATCACAGTGAAAGAAACTGACACTCTTCCTACCTATAGTTTTCTGTCCCTAGAAAAAATGTTTTTTTAAAGACGGTTGATGATCAATGCTTTAGCACACTATAGCACAAGGAGAATTTCCCTCACTGTCCTTCCCTGTCCCTAGAAACAAGGATTATCACAGTGAAAGAAACTGACACTCTTCCTACCTATAGTTTTCTGTCCCTAGAAAAAATGTTTTTTTTAAAGATGGTTGATGATCAATGCTTTAGCACACTATAGCACAAGGAGAATTTCCCTCACTGTCCTTCCCTGTCCCTAGAAACAAGGATTCGCACAGTAAAACACACTGACACTCTCCCTACCTATAGTTTTCTGTCCCTAGAAAAAATGATTTTTTAAAGACGGTTGATGATCAATGCTTTAGCACACTATAGCACAAGGAGAATTTCCCTCACTGTCCTTCCCTGTCCCTAGAAACAAGGATTATCACAGTGAAAGAAACTGACACTCTTCCTACCTATAGTTTTCTGTCCCTAGAAAAAATGTTTTTTTAAAGACGGTTGATGATCAATGCTTTAGCACACTATAGCACAAGGAGAATTTCCCTCACTGTCCTTCCCTATCCCTAGAAACAAGGATTATCACAGTGAAAGAAACTGACACTCTTCCTACCTATAGTTTTCTGTCCCTAGAAAAAATGTTTTTTTAAAGACGGTTGATGATCAATGCTTTAGCACACTATAGCACAAGGAGAATTTCCCTCACTGTCCTTCCCTGTCCCTAGAAACAAGGATTATCACAGTGAAAGAAACTGACACTCTTCCTACCTATAGTTTTCTGTCCCTAGAAAAAATGTTTTTTTAAAGACGGTTGATGATCAATGCTTTAGCACACTATAGCACAAGGAGAATTTCCCTCACTGTCCTTCCCTGTCCCTAGAAACAAGGATTATCACAGTGAAAGAAACTAACACTCTTCCTACCTATAGTTTTCTATCCCTAGAAAAAATGTTTTTTTAAAGACGGTTGATGATCAATGCTTTAGCACACTATAGCACAAGGAGAATTTCCCTCACTGTCCTTCCCTGTCCCTAGAAACAAGGATTATCACAGTGAAAGAAACTGACACTCTTCCTACCTATAGTTTTCTGTCCCTAGAAAAAATGTTTTTTTTAAAGATGGTTGATGATCAATGCTTTAGCACACTATAGCACAAGGAGAATTTCCCTCACTGTCCTTCCCTGTCCCTAGAAACAAGGATTCGCACAGTAAAACACACTGACACTCTCCCTACCTATAGTTTTCTGTCCCTAGAAAAAATGATTTTTTAAAGACGGTTGATGATCAATGCTTTAGCACACTATAGCACAAGGAGAATTTCCCTCACTGTCCTTCCCTGTCCCTAGAAACAAGGATTATCACAGTGAAAGAAACTGACACTCTTCCTACCTATAGTTTTCTGTCCCTAGAAAAAATGTTTTTTTAAAGACGGTTGATGATCAATGCTTTAGCACACTATAGCACAAGGAGAATTTCCCTCACTGTCCTTCCCTATCCCTAGAAACAAGGATTATCACAGTGAAAGAAACTGACACTCTTCCTACCTATAGTTTTCTGTCCCTAGAAAAAATGTTTTTTTAAAGACGGTTGATGATCAATGCTTTAGCACACTATAGCACAAGGAGAATTTCCCTCACTGTCCTTCCCTGTCCCTAGAAACAAGGATTATCACAGTGAAAGAAACTGACACTCTTCCTACCTATAGTTTTCTGTCCCTAGAAAAAATGTTTTTTTAAAGACGGTTGATGATCAATGCTTTAGCACACTATAGCACAAGGAGAATTTCCCTCACTGTCCTTCCCTGTCCCTAGAAACAAGGATTATCACAGTGAAAGAAACTAACACTCTTCCTACCTATAGTTTTCTATCCCTAGAAAAAATGTTTTTTTAAAGACGGTTGATGATCAATGCTTTAGCACACTATAGCACAAGGAGAATTTCCCTCACTGTCCTTCCCTGTCCCTAGAAACAAGGATTATCACAGTGAAAGAAACTGACACTCTTCCTACCTATAGTTTTCTGTCCCTAGAAAAAATGTTTTTTTAAAGACGGTTGATGATCAATGCTTTAGCACACTATAGCACAAGGAGAATTTCCCTCACTGTCCTTCCCTGTCCCTAGAAACAAGGATTATCACAGTGAAAGAAACTGACACTCTTCCTACCTATAGTTTTCTGTCCCTAGAAAAAATGTTTTTTTTAAAGATGGTTGATGATCAATGCTTTAGCACACTATAGCACAAGGAGAATTTCCCTCACTGTCCTTCCCTGTCCCTAGAAACAAGGATTCGCACAGTAAAACACACTGACACTCTCCCTACCTATAGTTTTCTGTCCCTAGAAAAAATGATTTTTTAAAGACGGTTGATGATCAATGCTTTAGCACACTATAGCACAAGGAGAATTTCCCTCACTGTCCTTCCCTGTCCCTAGAAACAAGGATTATCACAGTGAAAGAAACTGACACTCTTCCTACCTATAGTTTTCTGTCCCTAGAAAAAATGTTTTTTTAAAGACGGTTGATGATCAATGCTTTAGCACACTATAGCACAAGGAGAATTTCCCTCACTGTCCTTCCCTATCCCTAGAAACAAGGATTATCACAGTGAAAGAAACTGACACTCTTCCTACCTATAGTTTTCTGTCCCTAGAAAAAATGTTTTTTTAAAGACGGTTGATGATCAATGCTTTAGCACACTATAGCACAAGGAGAATTTCCCTCACTGTCCTTCCCTGTCCCTAGAAACAAGGATTATCACAGTGAAAGAAACTGACACTCTTCCTACCTATAGTTTTCTGTCCCTAGAAAAAATGTTTTTTTAAAGACGGTTGATGATCAATGCTTTAGCACACTATAGCACAAGGAGAATTTCCCTCACTGTCCTTCCCTGTCCCTAGAAACAAGGATTATCACAGTGAAAGAAACTGACACTCTTCCTACCTATAGTTTTCTGTCCCTAGAAAAAATGTTTTTTTAAAGATGGTTGATGATCAATGCTTTAGCACACTATAGCACAAGGAGAATTTCCCTCACTGTCCTTCCCTGTCCCTAGAAACAAGGATTATCACAGTGAAAGAAACTGACACTCTTCCTACCTATAGTTTTCTGTCCCTAGAAAAAATGTTTTTTTAAAGATGGTTGATGATCAATGCTTTAGCACACTATAGCACAAGGAGAATTTCCCTCACTGTCCTTCCCTGTCCCTAGAAACAAGGATTATCACAGTGAAAGAAACTGACACTCTTCCTACCTATAGTTTTCTGTCCCTAGAAAAAATGTTTTTTTAAAGATGGTTGATGATCAATGCTTTAGCACACTATAGCACAAGGAGAATTTCCCTCACTGTCCTTCCCTGTCCCTAGAAACAAGGATTATCACAGTGAAAGAAACTGACACTCTTCCTACCTATAGTTTTCTGTCCCTAGAAAAAATGTTTTTTTAAAGATGGTTGATGATCAATGCTTTAGCACACTATAGCACAAGGAGAATTTCCCTCACTGTCCTTCCCTGTCCCTAGAAACAAGGATTCGCACAGTAAAACACACTGACACTCTCCCTACCTATAGTTTTCTGTCCCTAGAAAAAATGATTTTTTAAAGACGGTTGATGATCAATGCTTTAGCACACTATAGCACAAGGAGAATTTCCCTCACTGTCCTTCCCTGTCCCTAGAAACAAGGATTATCACAGTGAAAGAAACTGACACTCTTCCTACCTATAGTTTTCTGTCCCTAGAAAAAATGTTTTTTTAAAGACGGTTGATGATCAATGCTTTAGCACACTATAGCACAAGGAGAATTTCCCTCACTGTCCTTCCCTGTCCCTAGAAACAAGGATTATCACAGTGAAAGAAACTGACACTCTTCCTACCTATAGTTTTCTGTCCCTAGAAAAAATGTTTTTTTAAAGACGGTTGATGATCAATGCTTTAGCACACTATAGCACAAGGAGAATTTCCCTCATTGTCCTTCCCTGTCCCTAGAAACAAGGATTATCACAGTGAAAGAAACTGACACTCTTCCTACCTATAGTTTTCTGTCCCTAGAAAAAATGTTTTTTTAAAGACGGTTGATGATCAATGCTTTAGCACACTATAGCACAAGGAGAATTTCCCTCACTGTCCTTCCCTGTCCCTAGAAACAAGGATTATCACAGTGAAAGAAACTGACACTCTTCCTACCTATAGTTTTCTGTCCCTAGAAAAAATGTTTTTTTAAAGACGGTTGATGATCAATGCTTTAGCACACTATAGCACAAGGAGAATTTCCCTCACTGTCCTTCCCTGTCCCTAGAAACAAGGATTATCACAGTGAAAGAAACTGACACTCTTCCTACCTATAGTTTTCTGTCCCTAGAAAAAATGTTTTTTTAAAGATGGTTGATGATCAATGCTTTAGCACACTATAGCACAAGGAGAATTTCCCTCACTGTCCTTCCTTGTCCCTAGAAACAAGGATTATCACAGTGAAAGAAACTGACACTCTTCCTACCTATAGTTTTCTGTCCCTAGAAAAAATGTTTTTTTAAAGACGGTTGATGATCAATGCTTTAGCACACTATAGCACAAGGAGAATTTCCCTCACTGTCCTTCCCTGTCCCTAGAAACAAGGATTATCACAGTGAAAGAAACTGACACTCTTCCTACCTATAGTTTTCTGTCCCTAGAAAAAATGTTTTTTTAAAGACGGTTGATGATCAATGCTTTAACACACTATAGCACAAGGAGAATTTCCCTCACTGTCCTTCCCTGTCCCTAGAAACAAGGATTATCACAGTGAAAGAAACTGACACTCTTCCTACCTATAGTTTTCTGTCCCTAGAAAAAATGTTTTTTTAAAGATGGTTGATGATCAATGCTTTAGCACACTATAGCACAAGGAGAATTTCCCTCACTGTCCTTCCCTGTCCCTAGAAACAAGGATTATCACAGTGAAAGAAACTGACACTCTTCCTACCTATAGTTTTCTGTCCCTAGAAAAAATGTTTTTTTAAAGATGGTTGATGATCAATGCTTTAGCACACTATAGCACAAGGAGAATTTCCCTCACTGTCCTTCACTGTCCCTAGAAACAAGGATTCGCACAGTAAAACACACTGACACTCTCCCTACCTATAGTTTTCTGTCCCTAGAAAAAATGATTTTTTAAAGACGGTTGATGATCAATGCTTTAGCACACTATAGCACAAGGAGAATTTCCCTCACTGTCCTTCCCTGTCCCTAGAAACAAGGATTATCACAGTGAAAGAAACTGACACTCTTCCTACCTATAGTTTTCTGTCCCTAGAAAAAATGTTTTTTTAAAGATGGTTGAAGATCAATGCTTTAGCACACTATAGCACAAGGAGAATTTCCCTCACTGTCCTTCCCTGTCCCTAGAAACAAGGATTATCACAGTGAAAGAAACTGACACTCTTCCTACCTATAGTTTTCTGTCCCTAGAAAAAATGTTTTTTTAAAGATGGTTGATGATCAATGCTTTAGCACACTATAGCACAAGGAGAATTTCCCTCACTGTCCTTCCCTGTCCCTAGAAACAAGGATTCGCACAGTAAAACACACTGACACTCTCCCTACCTATAGTTTTCTGTCCCTAGAAAAAATGATTTTTTAAAGACGATTGATGATCAATGCTTTAGCACACTATAGCACAAGGAGAATTTCCCTCACTGTCCTTCCCTGTCCCTAGAAACAAGGATTATCACAGTGAAAGAAACTGACACTCTTCCTACCTATAGTTTTCTGTCCCTAGAAAAAATGTTTTTTTTAAAGATGGTTGATGATCAATGCTTTAGCACACTATAGCACAAGGAGAATTTCCCTCACTGTCCTTCCCTGTCCCTAGAAACAAGGATTATCACAGTGAAAGAAACTAACACTCTTCCTACCTATAGTTTTCTGTCCCTAGAAAAAATGTTTTTTTAAAGACGGTTGATGATCAATGCTTTAGCACACTATAGCACAAGGAGAATTTCCCTCACTGTCCTTCCCTGTCCCTAGAAACAAGGATTAGCACAGTAAAACACACTGACACTCTCCCTACCTATAGTTTTCTGTCCCTAGAAAAAATGTTTTTTTAAAGATGGTTGATGATCAATGCTTTAGCACACTATAGCACAAGGAGAATTTCCCTCACTGTCCTTCCCTGTCCCTAGAAACAAGGATTATCACAGTAAAACACACTGACACTCTCCCTACCTATAGTTTTCTGTCCCTAGAAAAAATGATTTTTTAAAGATGGTTGATGATCAATGCTTTAGCACACTATAGCACAAGGAGAATTTCCCTCACTGTCCTTCCCTGTCCCTAGAAACAAGGATTATCACAGTGAAAGAAACTGACACTCTTCCCACCTATAGTTTTCTGTCCCTAGAAAAAATGTTTTTTTAAAGATGGTTGATGATCAATGCTTTAGCACACTATAGCACAAGGAGAATTTCCCTCACTGTCCTTCCCTGTCCCTAGAAACAAGGATTCGCACAGTAAAACACACTGACACTCTCCCTACCTATAGTTTTCTGTCCCTAGAAAAAATGATTTTTTAAAGACGGTTGATGATCAATGCTTTAGCACACTATAGCACAAGGAGAATTCCCCTCACTGTCCTTCCCTGTCCCTAGAAACAAGGATTAGCACAGTAAAACACACTGACACTCTCCCTACCTATAGTTTTCTGTCCCTAGAAAAAATGTTTTTTTAAAGATGGTTGATGATCAATGCTTTAGCACACTATAGCACAAGGAGAATTTCCCTCACTGTCCTTCCCTGTCCCTAGAAACAAGGATTATCACAGTAAAACACACTGACACTCTCCCTACCTATAGTTTTCTGTCCCTAGAAAAAATGATTTTTTAAAGATGGTTGATGATCAATGCTTTAGCACACTATAGCACAAGGAGAATTTCCCTCACTGTCCTTCCCTGTCCCTAGAAACAAGGATTATCACAGTGAAAGAAACTGACACTCTTCCTACCTATAGTTTTCTGTCCCTAGAAAAAAAGTTTTTTTAAAGATGGTTGATGATCAATGCTTTAGCACACTATAGCACAAGGAGAATTTCCCTCACTGTCCTTCCCTGTCCCTAGAAACAAGGATTCGCACAGTAAAACACACTGACACTCTCCCTACCTATAGTTTTCTGTCCCTAGAAAAAATGATTTTTTAAAGACGGTTGATGATCAATGCTTTAGCACACTATAGCACAAGGAGAATTTCCCTCACTGTCCTTCCCTGTCCCTAGAAACAAGGATTAGCACAGTAAAACACACTGACACTCTCCCTACCTATAGTTTTCTGTCCCTAGAAAAAATGTTTTTTTAAAGATGGTTGATGATCAATGCTTTAGCACACTATAGCACAAGGAGAATTTCCCTCACTATCCTTCCCTGTCCCTAGAAACAAGGATTATCACAGTAAAACACACTGACACTCTCCCTACCTATAGTTTTCTGTCCCTAGAAAAAATGATTTTTTAAAGATGGTTGATGATCAATGCTTTAGCACACTATAGCACAAGGAGAATTTCCCTCACTGTGCTTCCCTGTCCCTAGAAACAAGGATTAGCACAGTAAAACACACTGACACTCTCCCTACCTATCCTTCTCTTTCCCTAAACTAAAGGAATCCAGGTTAAGCAAGAAAAAAAAATGTCACTGTCCCTGCCTATGCTTCTCTTTCCCTGCTCCGGAACACACTACACTAGGCCGCCGTGCTGGCGGCCTTTTATAGTGTGGGGCGTGTACTAAACACCCTCAGCAATAATTGGCCACATGCATCCTGCCTGTGGCCAATCATTGCTCTCCTCGCTGCCGGCGCTGTGATTGGCCAAGCATGCGGGGTCACAGTGCATGCTTGGCCAATCACAGCGCCTGGATGACACTGCGATGGCGTAGTGCATTGTGGGCCGTTCGCGTCACTCGAATTAGGCGCGAACGGCCCAAATCGTTCGATCTTCGTCGAACGATCGAACAGCCGATGTTCGAGTCGAACGTATGTTCGACTCGAACACCGAGCTCATCCATAATCAGAAATTGTAATTACATATAATTGTTGAACAGTGGTAGTAAAAATTGGGCCTTTGATGGTGGTGCTGGTGCCACAACACTGTAAGCCCTGACAGTTACTCTTGGTGGGTGCAGCAATGGGCCCTGCTGTGAATTATTAGATCAAGAATTGTAATTGCATGCCCCTGTTGAACAGGGGCTGAAAAATTGGGCCTTTCGTGGTGGTGGTGGTGGTGGTGGTGTTGCCACAACACTGTAAGCCCTCAGAGTTACTCTTGGTGGGTGCAGGAATGGGCCCTGCTGTGAATTATTAGATCAAGAATTGTAATTACATGCCCCTTTTGAACAGGGGCTGAAAAATTGGGCCTTTCGTGGTGGTGGTGGTGGTGGCGTTGCCACAACACTGTAAGCCCTCAGAGTTACTCTTGGTGGGTGCAGCAATGGGCCCTGCTGTGAATTATTAGATCAAGAATTGTAATTACATGCCCCTGTTGAACAGGGGCTGAAAAATTGGGCCTTAGGCACTGGTGGCAGAACACTGCAACCCCTCACAGATACTGTACTTGGAGCACAGCAATGAGCCCTGTTGCAAAGTATTGCTTCAAAAATTGTAATGACACGCCCCTGTTAAACAGGGGCTGAAAAATTGGGCCTTAGGCACTGGTGGCACAACACTCCAACCCCTCACAGATACTGTACTTGGAGCACAGCAATGAGCCCTGTTGCAAAGTATTGCTTCAAAAATTGTAATTACACGCCCCTGTTAAACAGGGGCTGAAAAATTGGGCCTTAGCCACTGGTGGCGGCACCCATAAACAAAAATGATCTTCCAAGCTATCATCATCAATCGTATCATTGAGGACTCGGAGGAGGAGGATAGCCAGTCAACATAACAGCACAGGCACTCAGCATCAGCATCAGTCTTGAAGGGATGTGACATGTTAAAATCAATTAGTCTGTTATATCAGCATCAGGTGTGTGGTAGCTGGTGGTGATCCAAGACTGGTTCATCTTGATGAAAGTCAGTCGATCAACCGAGTCGGTGGACAGGCACACCCTGTGATCCGTGACAAATCCTCCAGCAGCACTGAATGTGCGTTCCGAAAGAACGCTGGATGCAGGACAGGCCAGTAGCTCAATTGCATACTGTGCAAGCTCTGGCCAGTGATCCATCCTCAAGACCCAGTAAGCCAGAGGATTTTCGGTGGGGAAGGTGTCCAAGTCTGACCTTGCCCCTAGATATTCCTGCACCATGTTTATCAGACGCTGGCGATGGTTGCTGGAACCGATCATACTTTGGGGATGCAGACTAAAGAATTGTCTGAACGCATCGGTCAGACGGCTCCCTTCCCCACCGCTCCTTCTTTGACTGGCCGAAGCCTCAGCAACTCGTTGTCCAGGACCAGGAGTTTGTAACCTCCCAGTCTCTGGGAACGCGTTGCACAGACCTTTCTGCAAGGCCTCCCGGAGTTGTGTCATCCTCTGCTCCCTCTGCGACGGTAACATAAGGTCCGCAACCTTACCCTTGTACCGTGGATCAAGGAGAGTAGCCAGCCAGTAATGGTCCCTCTCCTTGATCCGAAGAATACGAGGATCCTTCCGCAGACTTTGCAGGATCAGGGAGGCCATGCAGCGTAGGTTAGCTGAGGCATTCGGTCCGGAGTCCTCTGGGTCACTAAGGACGACATGATCCGCAGCCACCTCCTCCCAGCCACGTACAAGTCCACTGGTTTCTTGGGACTGTAAATCATCCCTAAAAGACTGCTGCTGATGATGCTGAGTGCCAGCCTCCACCTCCATGCTGACACAATCCTCCTCCTCCTCCTCCTCCTCCTCTTCCTGTGCGATGGGTGGGACAGAAGGAACACTGTCTGGGTAAAGGGGGCCTTGAGAGGCAAGGAAGTCCTCCTCTTCCTGCCTCTGTTCTGCCTCAAGTGCCCTGTCCATTATTCCACGCAGCGTGTGCTCCAACAGGTGGACAAGAGGTACAGTGTCACTGATGTATGCACTGTCACTGCTCACCATCCTCGTGGCCTCCTCAAATGGTGCCAGGACAGTGCATGCATCCCTGATCATGCCCCACTGGCGTGGAGAAAAAAAACCAAGCTCCCCTGACCCTGTCCTGGTGCCGTAGTCGCACAGGTACTCATTGATGGCCCTCTGCTGCGTGTGCAGCCGCTGCAGCATGGCCAACGTTGAGTTCCACCTGGTGGGCATGTCACATATAAGGCGGTTCTTGGGCAGGTTCAACTCCTTTTGCAGCTCAGCCAGGCGAGCACTGGCATTATAAGATCTGCGGAAATGCACACAGACTTTCCTGGCCTGCCTCAGGACATCCTGTAAGCCCGGGTACCTGCCCAAGAACCGCTGCACCACCAGGTTAAGGACGTGAGCCACACAGGGCACATGGGTCAGTTGTCCCTGTCGGAGGGCGGAGAGGAGGTTGGTGCCATTGTCGCAAACCACCATTCCTGGCTTAAGCTGGCGTGGCGTCAACCATCTCTCGGCCCGGCCCTGCAGAGCAGACAGGACCTCTGCCCCAGTGTGGCTTCTGTCCCCCAAACACACCAGCGCAAGCACGGCATGGCATCTTTTTGCCTGCGTACTTGCGTAGCCCCTTGAACGGCTACGGAGCACCGCTGGTTCAGAGGACAAAGCACAGGAAGAGGCCATGGAGGAAGAAGAAGAGGAGGGGGTGGAGGAGAGAGGTGTGTCACAACCAGTAGTAGCATTTTGGAGGCGTGGCGGTGGAACAACCTCCAACACTACTGCACCTTGTCCTGCATCCTTCCCAGCTGCCAAAAGAGTGACCCAATGGGCCGTGAAAGAAAGGTAACGTCCCTGTCCATGCCTGCTGGACCATGAGTCAGCGGTAATATGCACCTTACCGCTGACCGCCCTGTCCAGCGAGGCCAAGACATTGCCTTCCACATGCCGGTAGAGAGCCGGAATAGCCTTCCGTGAGAAAAAGTGGCGTTTGGGAACCTGCCACTGAGGAACCGCACATTGCACAAACTCACGGAAGGGGGCCGAGTCTACCAACTGAAAAGGCAGCAGTTGAAGCGCTAGCAATTTAGCCAAGCTAGCATTCAACCGCTGGGCATGTGGATGGCTGGGAGTGAACTTCTTTTGACGGTCCAGCAGCTGGGGCAGGGAAATTTGCCTGCTAGAATCGGACGTCGGTGTACTGCTAGCAGAGTGGCCGCAAGTACTTGGCTGTGACACACCTAATTCTACACCTTCATTCCTCTCAGTGCATGTTTCAGAGAGGACTGAAGTTATAGTGGGGTTGGAGATCCCAGCTGATGCGGTGCAAGGAGAGGTCCGCTTTGTTCTTTGGTGTGGGTCTTTGAGGTAGGCTTGCCAACGAGCTGCATGGCAGGTCAACATATGTCTGGTCAGGCATGTGGTCCCCAAGCGGCTGATGTTTTGGCCACGTGATATACGCTTGAGACATATGTTGCAAACAGCAGCTGTGCGATCTGATGCACTAGCCTCAAAAAAGGCCCACACCAAAGAACTTTTTGAATGACGGGCAGAGGCAGCGCCCTGCACAGGCGGAGCTCTGCGGTGTGATTCCGTCGGTGTACTGCCCTTACGCTGGCCACCAAAGGGCATCCTGCCTCGTTGGAGATGTGCCTCCTCCTCATCCTCCTCCTCCTCCTCTCTCCTATTAGGCACCCACGTGGAGTCAGTGACCTCATCATCCCCTCCCTCCTCATCACTGGAGCCAATCTGGCAGTATGCTGCAGCTGCTGGAACATGACTGCCAGATTGGTGTCCTTCTTGAGCATCCCCTCTGTCTGCTCTCACGCTACTGCCTTCCTCTAGCTGGGTTTCATCATCAGACCCTTCGAAACGCTGGGCATCCTCCTGGAGCATGTACCCAACACTGTGCTCAAACAGTTCGGGGGACTCCTCAGGAGGAGGACATGGTGGGTCTAGGGAAGGAGTGACTGATGATGAGTCTGACATTGATACCAGGGAAGAGGACGCTTTGGCAGCTGCTTTGCCAGTACCCTGAGCCTGGGTGAGAGAGGATGAGGAGGAGGAGGAGGGCTTGGTCATCCACTCTACCAAGTCTTCGGCATGATGTGGCTCAACATGTCCAGCTGCCGAAAAGAAGGACAAGCGTGTCCCATGGCCATGTGCTGATGACAATGCACCGATTCCACGACCAGCACTGTTGCCCCCAGACACAGAGCCTGCTTGCCCTCTTTTATTGCCTCCTGACTGTCTGCCTCTCCTTGTTTGCCTTCCAGACATTCTAATGGATGGCCTGCAGGGAGATGGGAAAAAAGCAATAAGGGCTACCTTCAGGTGTCCTTCTCTATCCCTTTACTTAAGGATTTCTAAATATGGTTGAGGATGATTGCTTTCGCACAGAATAGCACAATGACAATTTCCCTGACTGTCCAAAAAACAAGGATTTCAAAGATGGTTGATGATGAATGCTTTAGCACAGTATAGCACAATGAGAATTTCCCTCACTGTCCTTCCCTGTCCCTACAAACAAGGATTAGCACAGTAAAACACACTGACACTCTCCCTACCTATAGTTTTCTGTCCCTATAAAAAATGTTTTTTTAAAGATGGTTGATGATGAATGCTTTAGCACAGTATAGCACAATGAGAATTTTCCTCACTGTCCTTCCCTGTCCCTACAAACAAGGATTAGCACAGTAAAACACACTGACACTCTCCCTACCTATAGTTTTCTGTCCCTATAAAAAATGTTTTTTTAAAGATGGTTGATGATGAATGCTTTAGCACAGTATAGCACAATGAGAATTTCCCTCACTGTCCTTCCCTGTCCCTACAAGCAAGGATTAGCACAGTAAAACACACTGACACTCTCCCTACCTATAGTTTTCTGTCCCTATAAAAAAATGTTTTTTTAAAGATGGTTGATGATGAATGCTTTAGCACAGTATAGCACAATGAGAATTTCCCTCACTGTCCTTCCCTGTCCCTACAAACAAGGATTAGCACAGTAAAACACACTGACACTCTCCCTACCTATAGTTTTCTGTCCCTATAAAAAATGTTTTTTTAAAGATGGTTGATGATGAATGCTTTAGCACAGTATAGCACAATGAGAATTTCCCTCACTGTCCTTCCCTGTCCCTACAAACAAGGTGTCATGGATATGCAGTAGTGTTTGTCTGCCATCTTACCTTCCTCCTCATGTGTTCATCTAGAGACCAGACCTCCTTCACCTGGCTTCCTTTATAATCTCCTCCCAGCCTGACTCCACCCCAGGCCCTATCACTGAACACTATATTAACCTGTGCACTGCAAGCCTGCTTTGCTGATCAACGTGTTTGTTAGGCATTGTGTGTTTGGGTTCCTGCCTGCCGTGTGCTACGTCTGTCTCTCTGTTACGTTATTGGCTTGTCCCCGACCATCCCTGTCTGCTCGTGACCCTTGACCTTCGGCTCGTTCTTCGTTATCCTTGTCTGCTTGTGGCCCCTGACCTTCGGCTTGTTATTCGGTTCTCTCTATCGTGTGCTGCTGCTTCCCCTTATCCTACGGGGCGTGAGCTAGGAAACTCCAGGGGCCGCGACCTGGTCCCAGCCTGCAGCGTAACATCCTCACCACTAGAGGCCCTGGAGAAGACCAGCTGGGTCTTAGACTCCGCGCCCTGGGGAATCTTGGCTCTCGCTTCCGTTGGGATCCCGGTTGTGCTCCTCTGGTCCCGCTTTCCACAACCACCCAGTTTCCTATCCACAGAAGCCAGCCATAGGGTTCACTACCTCGCGGTGCACTCCTGTCCCCCTACGGTGTGCATCTGTCACCTGGCCACAGGTGACCCTGACAGTTTGATCAGCCATGAACCCGGCTGACATCCCGCTACCCGCGGATGATCCATTGCAGGGCATAGTTTGCAGACTTGAAACCCAGGAATCGAATCAGACTCAGGTGATGCGATTCCTCCAGGATCTGGCTTCTCGCTTCGAGCAGCTTCAGGCCTCCTTGGGAACCCTGAATCCGCAACCTCAAATACAATCAGCGGTTGCACCTATTGCACCAGTCGCAGCCACACACTCGCTACAACTGCCAGCTCCATCCCATTTCTCTGGGGACTCCAAGGCTTGCAGGGGGTTCCTTAGCCAATGCACGATTCATTTTGAGCTCCAGCCCCAAAACTTCCTGTCTGATCGGGCTAAGGTAGCCTATATCATTTCCCTCCTCTCTGGTGAAGCTTTAGCCTGGGCAGCCCCTCTGTGGGAACTGAATGATCCAGTGGTTTCTAGCCTGTCTGGCTTCTTGAAACTTTTTCGGAATATCTTCGAAGAACCGGCTCGTGTCTCTTCAGCGGCCAGCGCCCTTTTACGTCTCCGCCAAGAGTCTGCTTCTGTGGGACAGTATGCCCTTCATTTCCGCATACTGTCGGCTGAGTTGAGCTGGAACAATGAGGCCTTAGTCGCAACCTTTTTGCATGGCCTGTCTGATAGAGTGAAGGATGAATTAGCTGGAAGAACCATCCCCACTGATCTGGCCGGCGTTATCTCCTTGTGTAACCAGATCGATATTCGCTTTCAGGAGAGGACCTTAGAAAAGCAACGCCAGCACTCCTTGGTTCTTAGTCAGCCTGAGCTCCCCTCTCTTCGACCCGTAGAGCATCTCCTACCAGCTGAGGAACCCATGCAGCTGGGTCGGACCAGGCTATCCCCTGAGGAACGTGCTAGGCGCAGAACTCTTGGTCTGTGTCTTTACTGTGGGGGCAAAGGTCATTTTCGTGACACTTGCTCTCTTTGTCCAGAAAAACGTTCGGGTCCACTTCATCTGGAAAGTGGAGTATTGGACCCAGAAATATCACCTTCCCCTTCTCGTCTTCTGCTTTCTGTGTTCCTTCATGTTGGTGCTTCTTCTCATTCGGTCTCAGCATATCTGGATTCCGGAGCCGCTGGTAATTTCATGGACTGGGAAATCGCATCGTCCATGAGACTTACTCTTTTGCCCCTCACCACGCCATTGGTGGTCTTGGCGATTGATGGTACTGTTCTCCCAGGGGGACCTATCCGCTTCCAGACCCTCCCTGTTAAGATGTCGGTAGGGACACTCCACCAGGAGTGGATATCCTTCCTTATCTTACCCAAGGCCTCAACGCCTATAATTTTGGGTCTCCCATGGTTACAGCTCCATTCTCCTCATGTGGACTGGACTACTGGACAGATCCTGGCTTGGGGTCCCTCCTGTTCCTCGTCCTGCCTACCCAAGGTTGCCCCCTGTGAATCTGAGCCGGTCATTCATTCCAGGTTGCATAACCATTTACATTTCTCTGTCCCTAACCACCCTTGGACGCACAGCCAGGCTAGCTTGTCTACAAGTCCTGCAGTCACTACGTCTTGCGATGCGATTCAGGTAGTCGCTACACCTGACTCAGCTATTCACTCTGCCTCTGTACTAGTTATGCCAGTCCAGCCCATGCCCAGTGAGCCTCTCACTTTTTCTTGTTCGGGACATTCTGCTTGTCCTTCAGCTATTCAGCTTGACTCCGGCGACATGTCACCTTCTAACCAACCTGACTTCAGGGTTCCACTGACATCCGCCCAGTCTGATGGTCCTGTGCAAGATGACCAGTTCCCCTTTAAGGGTCTAGGGGACCCTCCTCAGATTCCTGTTGATCGTCTCATGCCCTTGCTTATTCCTAGAGAGCCTTTGGTCCTCAATAGATCTTCTTGTCATCTCCCTACCTCGTTTTCAGTCTCTGAGGATAATCTTAAGTACGAGGTTAGACAAGTTCTGGATTCTCGGCTCTGCAGAGGCATTCTTCAGTACCTTGTGCATTGGAGAGGTTTTGGTCCTGAGGAGGCGTCTTGGATCGCTGCATCTGATGTCGCTGCACCTCATCTGTTGAGAAGGTTTCATCAGAGATTTCCCTTTAAGCCTGGGTCCAGGCGGGGGAGGGCCCATAAGAGGGAGGGTACTGTCATGGATATGCAGTAGTGTTTGTCTGCCATCTTACCTTCCTCCTCATGTGTTCATCTAGAGACCAGACCTCCTTCACCTGGCTTCCTTTATAATCTCCTCCCAGCCTGACTCCACCCCAGGCCCTATCACTGAACACTATATTAACCTGTGCACTGCAAGCCTGCTTTGCTGATCAACGTGTTTGTTAGGCATTGTGTGTTTGGGTTCCTGCCTGCCGTGTGCTACGTCTGTCTCTCTGTTACGTTATTGGCTTGTCCCCGACCATCCCTGTCTGCTCGTGACCCTTGACCTTCGGCTCGTTCTTCGTTATCCTTGTCTGCTTGTGGCCCCTGACCTTCGGCTTGTTATTCGGTTCTCTCTATCGTGTGCTGCTGCTTCCCCTTATCCTACGGGGCGTGAGCTAGGAAACTCCAGGGGCCGCGACCTGGTCCCAGCCTGCAGCGTAACATCCTCACCACTAGAGGCCCTGGAGAAGACCAGCTGGGTCTTAGACTCCGCGCCCTGGGGAATCTTGGCTCTCGCTTCCGTTGGGATCCCGGTTGTGCTCCTCTGGTCCCGCTTTCCACAACCACCCAGTTTCCTATCCACAGAAGCCAGCCATAGGGTTCACTACCTCGCGGTGCACTCCTGTCCCCCTACGGTGTGCATCTGTCACCTGGCCACAGGTGACCCTGACACAAGGATTAGCACAGTAAAACACACTGACACTCTCCCTACCTATAGTTTTCTGTCCCTATAAAAAAATGTTTTTTTAAAGATGGTTGATGATGAATGCTTTAGCACAGTATAGCACAATGAGAATTTCCCTCACTGTCCTTCCCTGTCCCTACAAACAAGGATTAGCACAGTAAAACACACTGACACTCTCCCTACCTATAGTTTTCTGTCCCTATAAAAAATGTTTTTTTAAAGATGGTTGATGATGAATGCTTTAGCACAGTATAGCACAATGAGAATTTCCCTCACTGTCCTTCCCTGTCCCTACAAACAAGGTTTAGCACAGTAAAACACACTGACACTCTCCCTACCTATAGTTTTCTGTCCCTATAAAAATTTTTTTTTAAAGATGGTTGATGATGAATGCTTTAGCACAGTATAGCACAATGAGAATTTCCCTCACTGTCCTTTCCTGTCCCTACAAACAAGGTTTAGCACAGTAAAACACACTGACACTCTCCCTACCTATAGTTTTCTGTCCCTATAAAATTTTTTTTTTAAAGATGGTTGATGATGAATGCTTTAGCACAGTATAGCACAATGAGAATTTCCCTCACTGTCCTTCCCTGTCCCTACAAACAAGGTTTAGCACAGTAAAACACACTGACACTCTCCCTACCTATAGTTTTCTGTCCCTATAAAAAATGTTTTTTTAAAGATGGTTGATGATGAATGCTTTAGCACAGTATAGCACAATGAGAATTTCCCTCACTGTCCTTCCCTGTCCCTACAAACAAGGATTAGCACAGTAAAACACACTGACACTCTCCCTACCTATAGTTTTCTGTCCCTATAAAAAATGTTTTTTTAAAGATGGTTGATGATGAATGCTTTAGCACAGTATAGCACAATGAGAATTTCCCTCACTGTCCTTCCCTGTCCCTACAAACAAGGATTAGCACAGTAAAACACACTGACACTCTCCCTACCTATAGTTTTCTGTCCCTATAAAAAATGTTTTTTTTAAAGATGGTTGATGATGAATGCTTTAGCACAGTATAGCACAATGAGAATTTCCCTCACTGTCCTTCCCTGTCCCTACAAACAAGGTTTAGCACAGTAAAACACACTGACACTCTCCCTACCTATAGTTTTCTGTCCCTATAAAATTTTTTTTTAAAGATGGTTGATGATGAATGCTTTAGCACAGTATAGCACAATGAGAATTTCCCTCACTGTCCTTCCCTGTCTCTACAAACAAGGTTTAGCACAGTAAAACACACTGACACTCTCCCTACCTATAGTTTTCTGTCCCTATAAAAATTTTTTTTTAAAGATGGTTGATGATGAATGCTTTAGCACAGTATAGCACAATGAGAATTTCCCTCACTGTCCTTCCCTGTCCCTACAAACAAGGTTTAGCACAGTAAAACACACTGACACTCTCCCTACCTATAGTTTTCTGTCCCTATAAAAATTTTTTTTTAAAGATGGTTGATGATGAATGCTTTAGCACAGTATAGCACAATGAGAATTTCCCTCACTGTCCTTCCCTGTCCCTACAAACAAGGATTAGCACAGTAAAACACACTGACACTCTCCCTACCTATAGTTTTCTGTCCCTATAAAAAATGTTTTTTTTAAAGATGGTTGATGATGAATGCTTTAGCACAGTATAGCACAATGAGAATTTCCCTCACTGTCCTTCCCTGTCCCTACAAACAAGGTTTAGCACAGTAAAACACACTGACACTCTCCCTACCTGTAGTTTTCTGTCCCTATAAATTTTTTTTTTTAAAGATGGTTGATGATGAATGCTTTAGCACAGTATAGCACAATGAGAATTTCCCTCACTGTCCTTCCCTGTCCCTACAAACAAGGTTTAGCACAGTAAAACACACTGACACTCTCCCTACCTATAGTTTTCTGTCCCTATAAATTTTTTTTTTTAAAGATGGTTGATGATGAATGCTTTAGCACAGTATAGCACAATGAGAATTTCCCTCACTGTCCTTCCCTGTCCCTACAAACAAGGTTTAGCACAGTAAAACACACTGACACTCTCCCTACCTATAGTTTTCTGTCCCTATAAAAAATGTTTTTTAAAGATGGTTGATGATGAATGCTTTAGCACAGTATAGCACAATGAGAATTTCCCTCACTGTCCTTCCCTGTCCCTACAAACAAGGATTAGCACAGTAAAACACACTGACACTCTCCCTACCTATAGTTTTCTGTCCCTATAAAAAATGTTTTTTTTAAAGATGGTTGATGATGAATGCTTTAGCACAGTATAGCACAATGAGAATTTCCCTCACTGTCCTTCCCTGTCCCTACAAACAAGGATTAGCACAGTAAAACACACTGACACTCTCCCTACCTATAGTTTTCTGTCCCTATAAAAAATGTTTTTTTAAAGATGGTTGATGATGAATGCTTTAGCACAGTATAGCACAATGAGAATTTCCCTCACTGTCCTTCCCTGTCCCTACAAACAAGGATTAGCACAGTAAAACACACTGACACTCTCCCTACCTATAGTTTTCTGTCCCTATAAAAAATGTTTTTTTAAAGATGGTTGATGATGAATGCTTTAGCACAGTATAGCACAATGAGAATTTCCCTCACTGTCCTTCCCTGTCCCTACAAACAAGGATTAGCACAGTAAAACACACTGACACTCTCCCTACCTATAGTTTTCTGTCCCTATAAAAAATGTTTTTTTAAAGATGGTTGATGATGAATGCTTTAGCACAGTATAGCACAATGAGAATTTCCCTCACTGTCCTTCCCTGTCCCTACAAACAAGGATTAGCACAGTAAAACACACTGACACTCTCCCTACCTATAGTTTTCTGTCCCTATAAAAAATGTTTTTTTAAAGATGGTTGATGATGAATGCTTTAGCACAGTATAGCACAATGAGAATTTCCCTCACTGTCCTTCCCTGTCCCTACAAACAAGGATTAGCACAGTAAAACACACTGACACTCTCCCTACCTATAGTTTTCTGTCCCTATAAAAAATGTTTTTTTAAAGATGGTTGATGATGAATGCTTTAGCACAGTATAGCACAATGAGAATTTCCCTCACTGTCCTTCCCTGTCCCTACAAACAAGGATTAGCACAGTAAAACACACTGACACTCTCCCTACCTATAGTTTTCTGTCCCTACAAAAAATGGTTTTTTAAAGATGGTTGATGATGAATGCTTTAGCACAGTATAGCACAATGAGAATTTCCCTCACTGTCCTTCCCTGTCCCTACAAACAAGGATTAGCACAGTAAAACACACTGACACTCTCCCTACCTATAGTTTTCTGTCCCTATAAAAAATGTTTTTTTAAAGATGGTTGATGATGAATGCTTTAGCACAGTATAGCACAATGAGAATTTCCCTCACTGTCCTTCCCTGTCCCTACAAACAAGGATTAGCACAGTAAAACACACTGACACTCTCCCTACCTATAGTTTTCTGTCCCTATAAAAAATGTTTTTTTAAAGATGCTTGATGATGAATGCTTTAGCACAGTATAGCACAATGAGAATTTCCCTCACTGTCCTTCCCTGTCCCTACAAACAAGGATTAGCACAGTAAAACACACTGACACTCTCCCTACCTATAGTTTTCTGTCCCTATAAAAAATGTTTTTTTAAAGATGGTTGATGATGAATGCTTTAGCACAGTATAGCACAATGAGAATTTCCCTCACTGTCCTTCCCTGTCCCTACAAACAAGGATTAGCACAGTAAAACACACTGACACTCTCCCTACCTATAGTTTTCTGTCCCTATAAAAAATGTTTTTTTAAAGATGCTTGATGATGAATGCTTTAGCACAGTATAGCACAATGAGAATTTCCCTCACTGTCCTTCCCTGTCCCTACAAACAAGGATTAGCACAGTAAAACACACTGACACTCTCCCTACCTATAGTTTTCTGTCCCTATAAAAAATGTTTTTTTAAAGATGGTTGATGATGAATGCTTTAGCACAGTATAGCACAATGAGAATTTCCCTCACTGTCCTTCCCTGTCCCTACAAACAAGGATTAGCACAGTAAAACACACTGACACTCTCCCTACCTATAGTTTTCTGTCCCTATAAAAAATGTTTTTTTTAAAGATGGTTGATGATGAATGCTTTAGCACACTATAGCACAAGGAGAATTTCCCTCACTGTCCTTCCCTGTCCCTACAAACAAGGATTAGCACAGTAAAACACACTGACACTCTCCCTACCTATAGTTTTCTTTCCCTAAACTAAAGGAATCCAGGTTAAGCAAGAAAAAAAAATGTCACTGTCCCTGCCTATGCTTCTCTTTCCCTGCTCCGGAACACACTACACTAGGCCGCCGTGCTGGCGGCCTTTTATAGTGTGGGGCGTGTACTAAACACCCTCAGCAATAATTGGCCACAGGTATCCTGCCTGTGGCCAATCATTGCTCTCCTCGCTGCCGGCGCTGTGATTGGCCAAGCATGCGGGGTCACAGTGCATGCTTGGCCAATCACAGCGCCTGGATGACACTGCGATGGCGTAGTGCATTGTGGGCCGCGAATTAGGCGCGAACGGCCCAAATCGTTCGTTGTTCGGCGAACGATCGAACAGCCGATGTTCGAGTCGAACACCGAGCTCATCCCTATCCCAAAGGGACCATTCAATTAAAGTGGTTGTAATGGCTGAAGATTTTTACCTTCATGCGTTCTGTGTGCTGTTCCCCCCTAAGCCCCCCCCCCCAATTCTTACCTGGGTTCCCTAACGATCCAGCGATGTGCATAGGAGACTCTGCTGTTCTGGGTCTGTCTCTCCTCATGAGCTGAGACACATCAGGGGGAGCCATTGGCTTTCATTGCTGCCAATCACAGCCAGTGAGCCAATGGGGGGAGAGTGGGGGGGGCGAGCCTCAGCTCTATGTGTTTTATGGATGCATAGAACAGGGCTTGGGAGCAAGCAAGCACCAATACCACCATAGCAAGAGGCTTGCTATTGGGGGCACTGTTCAAGGGGGAGGACCAAGGAGCGCGAGCAGCGGACCCGAGAAGAAGAGGATCAGGGCCAGCTTTGTGCAAAACCATTGCACAAAACATGTAAATATAAAATGTTTGTTATCAAAAAAAAAAAATACTAACCTTAACGCTGGGTTTACACCATCTTCGCATTGGCCCACAGCAGGAGTCCAGTGCATCCCCGTTCACCGTTTCAATTCGAATTTTTGGCTGAATTCAGACCTGAAACGGAGCAAAAGATGCACAGGGCTCCTGTGTGATTCGCTCTGGAGCAGCAGCGGAGATGTGTGAACCGGCTCCATAGGGTAAGGTGACCAGATTTTTAAAATGAAATCCGGGGGACATTTTTTTTTTTTTACAAGTAATGGCGGCAATCAGCGACTCTGCCCGCCTCACAGCCTGTCAAGTCTTACTCACCGGGCCCCCGGCTACTACTGGGCGGGGAGCGGAGGAAGATCACTCCTCCAGGGAAGGCAAGGAGATAAACAGGCAGGCAGCTGGCCGGGACTTGAGCCAAGGCAGAAGAACATGCGAGTGGAGCTGAATGGGCACCCGAATCTGAAGAAATATTCCCTCCGCTCCGACCAGCACATGATTATCAGAAAGGGGCCCAGCTAATGGAAAAAAATACACCCCCTAAGCTAGAAGGAGCGGCAGAGTGGGGGGGTGTGTAATTCAGATTTTTTTTTTTATTCTCCACTGACTGTCTTTGAAATTGCTCCAGCCACTGTTCAAATCCAATCTGGGGACAAAACCGGGGACAGATTTGGTCCGGGGACAGTGTCCTCAATCCGGGGACTGTCCCCGAAAACCGGGGATGTCTGGTCACCCTACCATAAAGAGCTGGTCAAAATCTCCTGCTATTGCGAATTGGATGCAGGGAAAACCCACATCCAATTCACAATAGTGTGAACCCAGCCTTACTATCACTTTAGTATTCCGGTTTCAGGGAACCCACTGGCATGGGCGTCCGCACCATAGGGCAAGGGGGGTCAATTGCCCCCCCCTGGAATCGTAAGAGTGTTGAAGTCAGAGTGAAGACACTTGCCCCCTGTGTTAAAATGGCCGCCGCGGCAGCCGTGGACTTTTTTTTCTAAGTCTGCTGCTGGCCTGGGGGCTGGGGCTGGTCTCAGTCTTTTCCGACTATATATCCGTCTCTCCCTCCTCACCCCCAGCCCGAGCATCGGATTGTCTCTGCCGCTCGGGCCTCTGCTTAAAGCGGAGGTGCAGCCACAAAAAAAAAAAACAAGTCAGCAGCTACTAACAGTGTAGCTGCTGACTTTTAATAAGGACACTTACCTGTCCTACTCGCCCGCGATGTCGGTCCCGCCACGGCGATCGATCGCTGCTGTCAGGTCCCGGCTCCTCCATCCTGAGTAAGGGGAACAGGCAGTGAAGCCGTAAGGCTTCACTGCCCGTTTCCTACTGCGCATGCGCCACTCGCACGACGCTTTGTGAATGGGTGGCTTGCCTCCTGGGATACACACAGTTCCCAGAAGGCAGCGCGCCCCATTCACAAGAAGAGGAAACGGAAGGAGACCCACCGCGGATGAGAAGAGGAACATTAGAGGCAGATTAGGGGACTTCCGCATAGCAACATGCATTTAGGGTGAGTATATATATATATTTTCTATTAATTTGTATTTATTTTTTTTAGGATTTTTAATGTAAATATTTTTTCAGGGTGGACCTCCGCTTTAACATCACCGTGATTGGCTGCTGCCTCAGCCTGCCTCTGTCTGTGTAAATGTATGTTATGCCTATGCCGATCTGGCTGGCGCGGCACCGGCTCCTCCAACAGGTGCGTGGCGTGCAGTGGCCGAAACAACAAAAAATACGCTGCCAGTGCAAAAATATGCTGCCAGTAGGGTGACCACATTTCCAAATTGCCTTTCAGGGACACATCCCCTCTCTCACTTTCCCCCAAAAAATATGAGGGGGGGGCGGGGGGAAATGTAGTCTTGGGGTTGATGGGGAATTTGGCGGCGGGTTATTTGTCAGCTGAATGTGCCAATTGCCACCAGATGCAGTGCCGCTTGCCACCCATAGCCTGCCACCAGATGCAGTGCCGCTTGCCATCCATAGCCTGCCACCAGATGCAGTGCTGCTATCAGTCCCTCTGCATGAGCCACGTGCGTAGAAGGAAAGGAGTGGCGTCACTATCTGGAGAGTGAAGATCACATCAGTCCCTGCTGCTTGCCGCTGGGTGTCGGAGAAGGAGGAGGTGCCAAGGTGGGTGGGGACAGCAGTTCTGCACTAGGCACAGGCCTCGCTCCCGGTCTCATTGTCTGAGAGTAAATTGGCACTGGTTGCAAGATGCCAGGCAACGCTGGCCCTAGCAACCAGTTCCGGAAATGTAGTTAGTAGGGGGTGGCTGTGTCCTCTATTTCCTTCCGGGACATTGTATTGTCCCGGAATGAAGGTGCCCGGGACAGACATGTCAATTGCGGGACAGTCCCGGGCAATCCAGGACACGTGGGCACCCTAGCTGCCAGTGCCTGCCCTGGGCCTATCGCTGAAGAACCACGGGTAACAGCAGTGCCTGTGCCACGACACCACTGTGTACATCTTTTTGTATTGCAATGTACTGCAATACATCTGTGTTGTGGGCGGCCATATTTTGATCTTGATGAAAACAATCTATACAGTACAGGCTGTTTTCATGAAGATCAAAATATGGCCACAGCAGATGTATTGTAATACATTGCAATATAGAATGATGTTCATTCTCTAGGCTATATTTATATGGACATGGAGTGAAGCGGAATTATCCTCAAGAGCTTTTTCACACTGCATGCTGGCCGCGTTATCGGTAAAGCTTTTTACTTGCGTTACTTGCAATCCCAGGTTCCATTGTACGCTTATTGCGATTTTTTTTTTCACCAAAAATAAGTAGCAGAATACATATTGGACTAAACTGATGAATATATATATATATATATTATTATTTTTTTTTTTGGATATGTATTATAGCAGAAAGTAACCAATATTGTTTTTTTTTTTTTTTCAAAATTGTCGCTCTTTTCATGTTTATAGCGCAAAAAAAAGGACAGGTGATCAAATACCACCAAAAGAAAGCTCTATTTGTGGGGAAAAAAAAGGACATCAATTTTGTTTGGGTACAGCATCGCATGACTGCGCAATTGTCGTTAAAGCGAAACACTGCCGTATCGCAAAAAATGGCCTGGTCATTAAGGGGTAAATCCTTCTGGGGCTGAAGTGGTTAAAGTGGACCTTCAGTCATTTTTTCATCTTTCCATCTATTAAATCTTCTGCCCTTGTTGTTTTTTTAACTATGGATAGTAAAAAAAAAAATTCTGCCAGTAAATACCTTATACAGCCCACTTCCTGTTTCTTGTCTGGTCATTAGCCTAGGATTATGACATCTTGCACAGCTCTCTCTCTCACTCTCGTTAGAGTTTGCCAGGAAGGGTGGAGGGAGGAGTCATAAGAGGGTCAATGAGAGCTGTAGAGCTGGAGGTGTGTGTCTGTGTAAATCCAGGAAGTAAACAGGCAGCAGCTTCAGCTGCCCACAGTTAAAATGGCTGCAGCCAGGCTCAGTGGAAGGAGATTTCTGTAGCATATTTGGCAAGTACAGAATCACAGTACAGTGAAACCTCGGATTGCGAGTAACGCGGTTAACGAGCGTTTCGCAATACGAACACTGTATTTTTTAAAATTCTATCTCGGTTTGCGAGTGTTGTCTCGCAAAACAAGCAAGATTCAGGGTGCGGAGCCGATCGGAGCCGTTCGGAAATGCTTGGGAAATTTTGGAAATACTCCGTTCCGGAGCCTTTCTGTGGTTTTCCGGGTTCAGCCGAGCCGTCCTTGGCCCTTTCCGAGTGTTACCGAGGCTCTCCGGCGCCCCCCCCACCTCTGGCCACATGCGGTATTGCATGCCATTGAAGTCAATGCAGAACAAATTATTTTCGTTTCCATTGACTTCTATGGGGAAACTCGCTTTGATATGCGAGTGCTTTGGATTACGAGCATTCTCCTGGAACGGATTATGCTCGTAATCCAAGGTTACACTGTATATATAAAATAATATGCAAAGTAGTTGGAGGGAAGCTTCAGAATGGCTAAGATGTTTTTATTATAAAATATGTGAGCAGACCCCAGTTCCTCTTTAATGTTAGATTTTTTACAGTCTCTGACTCTCTGGTCCTGGGCATTGATGAGCACGCTCTGCACAAACGGTACTCCCACGTGCAGGAAGAGTAGGTCCCACCCACACACTCACCTTGGTACCTACATTACTGCCTTTCTTAGTTTACACTGACCCACTGGGAGGAGTAAGCTGAGGGAGAGAATGGCGGTCAAGGAAAAACCAAGATGTAGGATTAGTGCGGACTTCTTCAGAGGGGTGCACATGGGAAGGCTTATGGCCTGGAAAGGAGAACTGCAGCCATGATTTGAAATCCAAAGGCACCGCAGCCATGGCTTATCCATTCCTTTAACATCTGTAAGCTGGAAACAAGTTATGAACAGTAATGCCACGTACACACGATCATTATTCACGGCGGTTAAAAAACCGCCGTGAATAATGACAGGAAAAACGAGGGAACCGCTTGGTTCCCTACACACGGTCGTTTTTCCCGTCATTTTTTCTCTTGACGAGAAAAACGACCGTCTGTGGGCTCCGCGGCAGTGTCTCCCTATGGGAAAACTGCAGCGGAAAAAAATGCTGGAAAAAACGATGAGAAAATTTAGAACATGTTCTAATTTTTCTCGTCGTTTTTTATGCCGTTTTTCTCAAAGAGAAAAACGACATAAAGCCCACAGACGATCGTTTTTCAGGGCGAAAAAAAAAATGCTGTTTTTCTCGTCGAGAAAAGCGGTCGTGTGTACGCGCCATTAGTCTCCAAATACAGTAGATATGGACAATTACATTTTCCTTAGGTACTGTGAGCTACCAAGTCTTTGGATCGAACTTTACCAACTGTATGGATATGACTACGTAGTTGTGTACACCATTTTGAATTTTGTTCGGGAAATGTTGCTGAGCAAAAGTTGATCACTTCTAAGTGGGTGCAACGGCATCAAAGGTGGTCGCAGCAATAAGGTACAAAAATAGTTAAGAGTGGATAAAGAATTGCCATTACACCAATGTCGAGTATATACAGGCAGTCCCGGTGTTACAAACATCTGACTTAAGCCTCGTACACACGGTCGGACTTCCATCTGACTTTTCCCTGGATTTTTGTCCGAACGGAGTTGGCCGGGCACACCCATAGCATACACACCACAGGACTTTTCTGCAAACTTTCCCAAAACTTTTTGCAACATCACGTGGTTTTTCTGCTCTTTTCTGCTCTTTACCGCCACCCTCTGGTCAACTTCTGCTATTGTTGGTTGATTTTAACATTAGTTGTTTTGTCCATCGGACAAAACTCCGATGGTTTTCTGTACACACGGTCGGACTTTGCTCCATCGGACTTTTGTTGGCCAAAAGTTTGTCCGTTTGCAGACCCAACTTTTGTCCGATGAAAACAAACAAAAAAAAAAAGTTTGTCCGATGGAGCGTACACACGGTCGGATTGTTGGTCCAACTTGATCAAAATGAAGTTTGTTGGCCAAAAGTCCGACCGTGTGTACGGGGCCTTACAAGCAACTCCTACTTACAAACGGAGGGAGACAACAGGAAGCGAGAGGAAATCTACCCCTAGGAAGGGAAATTTACTCCTGTAATGCCTTGTACACACGATCGGAATTTCCGATGAAAAAAGTCTGACGGAATTTTTCATCGGATATTCCGACCGTGTGTGGGCCCTATCGGACTTTTTTCCGTCGGAATTTACAAATAGAACATGTTTTATTTTTTTTACGATCCGGAAATTCCAATCGTCTGTGTGGAAATCCGACGGAGAAAACAACACGCATGCTCAGAATTAAGTTGACGCATGCTCGGAAGACTTGAACTTCATTTTTCTCGGCTCGTCGTAGTGTTGTACATCACCGCGTTCTTGAAGATCGGAATTTGGTCTGACAGTGTGTATGCAAGACAAGCTTGAACGGAACTCCGATGAAAAATTCCATCAGATTTTATCCCATCGGAAATTCCGATTGTGTGTACAGGGCATTATGCCCTGTACACACAATCGTTTTTTCCGCTGAAAAAACGATCGTGTGTGGGCCCCATCTGGCTTTTTTCCATCGGTGTAAAAAAACAGAACATGTTTTAAAATTTTCCGATGGAAAAAAAAAACGATAGGAAATTCCAATCGTCTGTGTGGAACTCCAACGCAGAAAAACCCACGCATGCTTACAATCAAAGCAAAAGAAAGAAAATATCTTCTGGACGGCCGCACTCCGAATAAAAATGACCTTTATTGTAAAATCACCACAGCACTACAAGTCACAGCACGCCCCCATCAAGCTGACGCGTTGATTGAACACTAATACAGTGTGAAACGCGTCAGCTTGACGGGGGCGTGCTGTGACTTGTAGTGCTGTGGTGATTTTACAATAAAGGTCATTTTTATTTGGAGTGCGGCCGTCCAGAAGATATTTTCTTTCTTTTGCCTTGCATATGCATTGCCTGCACCCGGGGTGTTCATGAGCAGCACCACATGAGCGGCCTCCCTTTCTGTTCGTTTAATGCTCAGAATCAAGTCGACGCATGCTCAGAAGCATTGAACTTAATTTTTCTCGGCTCGTCTGAGTGTTTTACGTCACAGCATTTTGGACGGTCGGAATTTTGTATGATGGTGTGTAGGCAAGACTGATAGAAGTCAGCTTCATCGGAATTCCGACGGAAAATTCCATCGGATTTTATTCCATCAGAAATTCCGATTGTGTGTACAGGGCATAAGGCCTCGTACACACGACCAATTTTCTCGGCAAGAACCAGCAAGAAACTTGCTGGCAGAGATGTCTTGCCGAGTAAATCGGTCGTGTGTACGCGGCTATCGGGTTTCTCGTCGAGAAAACCGACAAGTAACCTCGACGAGAAAATAGAGAACCTGCTCTCTATTTTCTCGTCGAGATTCTCGTCGGCATGTTTCTCGACGAGAAAAGTGAGTGTGTGTACACTTACCTGTCCTCCCGGAAGCCCGCGCATGGTCGAAATGAATTCGACGCATGCGCGGTAGCTTCCTAGGCATACGTAGGGTATACCAAGATGGCGGCGACGGCATCGAATGTGACGAGCGCATGCTCGTCGTAGTCGATGACGTCACCGAGTACACTCCATTCAAAGAACCGCGGGTTCTTTGAAACGAGCGTGTGTACACTCGGCCGGGACAATTTTCTTGTCCAAGAATCTCGTCGAAAAAAACGACATGTTTTTTTCTACGAGAATCTCGGCCGTGTGTACGAGGCCTAAGAGTTATCATGGGAAAAAGGTGTCTCCACTGAAGCTTTATCACCAAGGCTTGTTTCCACAACAACCTAAAATTTACAAAATCCAATTGTCACAGGGGAAGAAAGAGAGCTTACCTTTTTAGAGCAGGGGCACAGAAAGTAAATCAAATGTTACAATGTGATAACCCTTCCCTATGCTATCCAATAAAACTTAAAAATATATTTTTTGGCTGGAGTTACACTTATTTTACCTGTTTCATAGAAATTCAACTTAAAGCTGCAAACACACGATCGGTTTTACCGATGAAAACAGTCCGATGGACTTTTTTCATCGGACAAACCGATCGTGTATGGGACCCATCGGTCTTTTTTCCATCGGTTTTAAAAAATAGAACATGTTTTACATTTTTCCGATGGATCAAAAACCGATAGCAAATTCCGATCGTCTATGGGCAAGTCCATTGGATAAAAAAAAACACGCATGCTCAGAATCAAGTCGACGCATGCTCAGAAGCATTTCTCGGCTCATCGGAGTGTTTTACATCACCGCGTTTGGAACGGTCGGTTTTTTGACTGATGGTGTGTAGGCAAGACTGATGGAAAACAGTTTCATCAGATTTCCGATGGACAAATCCATCGGACTAGAAACCATAGGATAGCCGATCGTGTGTACGATCAAAAAACCTGTCACTTTTCTCGACGAGATTCTTGTCAAGCTTTCCTTGCATACACACTGTCAATTCCAAATCTCGTCGTTGGAAAGTGCAGTCACGTACAGCACGTACGACGGCAGTATAAAGGGGAAGTTCGATTCCAATGGCGCCACCCCTTGGGCTGCTTTTCCTGATCTCGTGTTACCGCGTGTTAGTCAAAGTTTGGGGAGAGACGATTTGCGCTTTTCAGTCTTCGTGCTTTCAGTTCGTTTTAGCATGACGGATGTGCTATCTCCATTACGAACGCTAGTTTTACCAGAAGGAGCGCTCCCGTCTTTTATACTTGATTCTGAGCATGCGCGATTTTTTAAGACTCGGAAAAGCATACACACGACCGGTTTTCTCGTCGGGAAACAGGCCAATGAGAATCTCGACGAGAAAAACGAGAATCCTGACAAGAAAAATGGAGAGCAGGTTCTCTATTTTTCTCGTCGAGATTCCCGGCAGTTTTATCGACAAGAAACCATACACACGAACGGTCGTGTTTACGAGGCTTTAGGAACAAACCTAAAGAATCGATCTTGTTAGTAATCGGGGGACTGCCTGTACTTGGGGAAAATCCATGTAGCAACAGGTTTGGGGATAGGAGTGGTGGAGATCAGCTACAGAAGTCAGTCTGACCAGGAAGGTTCCTCCAGTACACCAGACAAAACATCAGGCCACTTGTTAATTGAATCAGAAATTGTTATTGAATACAAGGCCTCAAAATAAAGTTTCCAGTATCCAGTTTAAGTGAACCTGTGAAGTGACTGTACCGTGAACCGGCAGGATGTTCTAGAACCTCAACTCGCTGTCCCATCAAAGTGAGAGGTGAGAGGCCCCCCTGAAGGTCCAGAAACTGGCTTAACAACCCAGACAATAGGGGGGCCCTGAAAATAAGCTGAGGTTTAACCGCTTGCTGACCAACTGCTGTCATTATACTACGGCAGGTCGGCTCGTTCCTGAGAATCACCGTACCGGTATGTTGGCTCTTTTAAGAGCTATAGCGGGCGTGCGCGTGCCCGTTGCACAGCAGGGGAGCTGATGCGCGTGGCCGGCAGCCGCAATGTCCGCCAGCCATCCGCAATCGCTGCACAGAGCGTAAAATGGACACAAACAGATCCTCATTGTGACAGAGAAGTACAGAGTAATCGTCTGTTCCTAGTGATTAGGAACAGCGATCTTTCTGTACTCCCAGTCAGTCCCCTCCCCCCACAGTTAGAAACACCTCCCAGGGAACACATTTATCCCCTTGATCACTCCCTAGTGTTAACCCCTTCCCTACCAGTGTCATTTATACAGTAATCAGTGCATTTTTATAGCTCTGATCGCTGTATAAATGTCACTGGTCCAAAAAAAAGTGTCAAAAGTGTCCAACTATTCCACTGCAATATCGCAGTCCCGCTAAAAATCGCTGATCACCGCCATTACTAGTAAAAAAAAATGTATAATAAAAATGCCATAAATCTATCCCCTATTTTGTAGACGCTATAACTTTTGTGCAAGCCAATCAATATACGCTTATTGTGATTTTTTTTATTTATTTTTACCGAGTATATATAGAAGAATACATATTGGCCTAAACTGATGAAGATTTTTTTTTTTTGGGGGGGGGGGGGCGAACATAGCAAAAGCAAAAAATATATATATTTTTTTTTCAAAATTGTGTTTTTTTTTGTTTATAGCGCAAAAAAAAAAAAAAAAAACAGGAGGTGATCAATTACCACCAAAAGAAAGCTCTATTTGTCGGAAAAAAAGGATGTCTACTTTGTTTAGGTACAACGTCGCATGACCTCGCAATTGTCAGTTAAAGTGACGCAGTGCCGTATCGCAAAAAATGGCCCGGTCATTAAGGGGGAAAATCAATCCAGGGCTGAAGTGGTTAAAGAAGTTTAGATTACAGTTATAAAGTAATTGTGGGTAAGAGCATTAATATTTTTTTTTATATAAAAACAGAATATTAGGGTCCTTATTAATGTATTATTATTATTACTTTTATCCAAAGAGCTGCTCCCTATTAGTGTACTGACTATTCTGGCAGATCTTCTGTTGTCTGTCCTTTAAATTTACTATTAATGTTAAGATCAAAGACAGTGTCATGTACAGAATGCTGCCAGCAGCTACAGACAGAGAAAAGGACCCTGTAAAACTTTGTTTCGGGACCCCGTGAATTGTGTTTACACCTCTGATTACTAGTAACTAGACATGTGCGATCCCTTTTTATATGAATCTAATTTGTACGGAAGCATCCGAAATACAAATTTCTATTCTTACGAATTTTATACGAAATACGAAATTTCGTTGACGAATTTCATTTCGGAAGTGGGAGAGACGGCTCAGACTGGTACTGGTAGTCGATGGGAGATTCAGAATTGGACAAAATAGGAATGTTCGTTAATATCGTTTTATTATTGTCATAATAATTACGATTATTCGTTATGATGAAGTTAAAAACCCAGGAAGTCAGCACAGCACAGGGATGGTGGGAGCCCCTCATAATGAGCACAGCACAGGGATGATGGGAGCCCCTCATAATGAGCACAGCACAGGGATGATGGGAGCCGCTCATAATGAGCACAGCACAGGGATGGTGGGAGCCCCTCATAATGAGCACAGCAGGGGCACAGCCCCAGGAGGAAGTCAGCACAGCACAGGGATGGTGGGAGCCCCTCATAATGAGCACAGCACAGGGATGATGGGAGCCCCTCATAATGAGCACAGCACAGGGATGGTGGGAGCCCCTCATAATGAGCACAGCAGGGGTACAGCCCCAGGAGGAAGTCAGCACAGCACAGGGATGGTGGGAGCCCCTCATAATGAGCACAGGGATGGTGGGAGCCCCTCATAATGAGCACAGCACAGGGATGGTGGGAGCCCCTCATAATGAGCACAGCACAGGGATGGTGGGAGCCCCTCATAATGAGCACAGCAGGGGTACAGCCCCAGGAGGAAGTCAGCACAGCACAGGGATGGTGGGAGCCCCTCATAACGAATGTTCGTAATTGTTACGAAAAGTTAACGAACCTAACAAACATTTGTATTTCGTATGAATCCAAATTTAATTTCGAACACGAATTACAAAATATGATTAACGGGCTACTACAAACCCAGGAAGTCCGCACAGCACAGGGATGGTAGGAGCCCCTCATAATAAGCATAATGAGTCGACGACTACCATATTGAGAAAGATATTTTTTGCTTTTTAAATTCATTATAACGAATGTTCGTAATTGTTACGAAAAGTTAACGAATCTAACGAAAATTCGTATTTTGTACGAGACAAATCCAAATTGAATTTCGGACACGAATTCCGAAATACAAATTTTCGTCTAATACGAAACGGAACGAAACAAAACAAATTTATTGACGGCGCACATGTCTACTAGTAACAATATAAATACAAGTAGTAATGAAAACAAGTAAAGCAAAAAAGAGACAGATAACTGTTCCATTTTTAGGACCCCATATATATTGTGTGGTTTAATGTCATGGTCATACAGCAGTCAGGTCACTTGTCCCTCTTGTTTCAGCTGTCCCATTGGAGAAGATTACAGTGTCCTGCTTGAGTGGTTTCATGTGATTATTTATGGAAAATGAGTCGGATGTCACCAGATTCACTAAACTGGACCCTCGTAGATGGATTTATCCTCTTGGGGCTGACAGAGGAGCCATCACTGCAGAGGATCCTTTTCATAACGTTCCTGATAACATACGCATTGAACCTTATAGGAAATGCCTTCATTATACTCATTGTTATTCTAGAACAAACTCTGCGCACCCCAATGTACTTCTTTCTGGGGAACTTGTCCTTCTTTGATATCTGCTTCTCCTCCGTCACTGTCCCCAAAATGCTCCAGAATTTGCTGACCCAGCAGAAGGTGATTTCAGTGACGGCCTGTCTGGCTCAGATGCATTTCTTCCACTTTCTGGGTAGTTCTGAAGTTCTTCTTCTGACCGCCATGTCCTATGACCGGTATGTGGCTATCTGCAAACCTCTGCATTACTGTGGGATAATGAACAGGAGGATGTGTGTCTTGTTTGCCCTTGGCTCCTGGATTATTGGCTTCCTACACTCATTAATGCATACGCTATTCACAGCTCAGCTTTCATTCTGTGGTCCTAATAGAGTCAATCACTTCTTCTGTGACATCAAACCATTGCTGAAACTGGCGTGTGCTGACACCACACTCAACGCCTACTTACTAGTGATAGTGACCGGATCCTTAGTCATGGGTTCCTTCTTCTTGACTCTCCTCTCCTATATGTTCATCAGTTCTGCCCTCCTTCGAATCAGTTCCTCCTCAGGAAGACTCAGGGCTTTTTCCACCTGCGCATCGCATCTGACGGTGGTTATTTTGTTGTATGGCACTGCAATATTCACTTACGTGCGTCCAATCACTGAGGAGTCTCTGCAAGTCGATCGTATTGCCGCAATATTTTTTACTGTGGTGACGCCAATGCTAAACCCTTTTATTTATACTCTGAGGAATCAGGATGTGCAGAATGCCACCAAAAGACTCTTCAGGTGGTCAATGTAAGATTGGGGGCCACTGGAACAGGAAAAGGTTTGACCGCACTCACAGGTTCGAAGCAAAAGTGAAGACTTTACTGAAGATAAAAATCATCAGACAACATCGTAGACATCAATGCAGACCTGGCAGAGATTAACGCGTTTCACAAATTGGAATTTGCTTAGTCATAATCAGGATAAGATTGGGGGCCCATATATAGTCCGTGTCTCAGAATGGATGAGGAACAACCCTCTCAGTCCCGATAAAACTTAACAAGATTTTTTTTTAGTTCACATATTTAAACAATCATGTTAAAGGGTTTGTTCACCTTGTCAGAAGAAATTAAAAGGTGAACTAACACTGTGCACCCTCCCCACCCCCTGGTCCCTGCTGTACTTACCTCTGTGGGTGATGAGTTGTCAGTGCTCACCAAGGCTGGGATAAGGTGTGGGCAGGAGGGGCGGCTGCCCAGGGCGAAAAGGTATTGTGTGTGGTAAGGGGCGATCCATGGAGAGTTCCTACCTACAAGCTGACAGGAGTAGGGACAGCAGCTTCACTACTCCTGTCAGCTTAGCACTGGAGGAGACAAGCTGGATCTGGAGAGGAGGAGAGAGCAGGGAGGATGTGTGGGTTGTGCTCGCTCCCCTTCAGCTCCTTGTCCTGCATTTGCAGCTCTCCTGGTTTGGGACTGCTGGATCGGCACTGTGCCGTGTTGTTTACCCACCCCCTTTCTCCTCCCAGCAAAGAATGGGGAGGACTTGTGATAGGATAGGTAATTTGGGAGGGGTTTTTTTACTGCGAGGGGGGATTTGTGTTAGGAAGGGTGATTGGGGGAGGAGGATATGTGTTAGTAGGGATGATTCGGGGGGGGGGGTATTTGTGCTAGGAAGGGAAATTTGCGGTAGAAGATTTTTGGTAGGAGAGGGGATTTGGAGGGGGAGAGGATTTATGCTCAGAGGAGAAATTCGAAGGGGTAAAGGATTTGACATGGGAGGGGGGATGGTGGGGACAAAGATTTGTGCTGGGTTGGGGATTTCAGAAGGAAGGGATTGGGAGAATTTTAGGTTTGGAAGAATGTTTGCTTGCAAAGGGAATATATGCTTGGGGGGGGGGGGGGGTTGCGCATTTGGCATCTTCACTTTGGGTGCTAGATTACCTTGTCCCGGCACCGGTGCCCGCGTAGCCAGTGTATTGGTTCAGAGATTTGAAATGCCTGCTCTTCTTTTCCTTCAACCTGCTGGAGCTGACCATTTGGCATGGCTCTGATCCATCCCAAATGCCCTACAGAAAGAAGAGGAAGAAGAGCAGGATTAATAAATCCCCGTCCACTACACTGGCTGTGTGGACACTTATAGTTCATCACCCATGGAGGCATAGCTCCCAACTGTCCCTGATTACAAGGGACTGTCCCTGATTTGGAGAAATGTCCCTCTTCCCCCCTCATTAGTCCCTCATTTTGGTCTGATCTCTATAGTTGTATATAAAATGCACTTTTTATCTTTCAAAAAGTTTTTCCCAGAGCTAAAGCTTTCATCCAAATTCTAAATTGCTGCATTTGTAAATTTTAAAAGCCAATATAAAGGAATTGTAGTGGTAAAAAAAAGCCCTTGTTGATTTAATTAACCTTTGTTTTCGTCTATTCACCTTTAAGGGGGTGTGGCAAGAGGCGTGTCCTATGCCTACATACGTTTTCTAGTAGGTGTCCCTCATTCCCATCTCAAAATGTTGGGAGGTATGCACAGAGGGGTGAGGAGGATGTAGGGTGTTAGTTCATTTTTTTTATGAAAAGGCGCACTTACCTTTTAAAAATGATATAATATTTTCCAGATTTTCATTTTTTGGGAATAATAAAATAAACGAAGAAAATGAACTATAGGCAGATATAAAAGACACAAATGAATGCAGCTATGTATTCATTCATACATCATTAAATGTATTTTTCAAATGCAAGTAGCATTGTTATTATTATATATTTCATTATAATAATTATTATTATTATTTAAAATATAGTACTGTACTGTATATATTATAATATAATATAATATTATATATATATATATATATATATATATATTATGTATACTATAATATATGATAATATAATATAATTTATTTATAAATAATTTTGGCCAATATTGTACCAGAAACCAATGTATAGAGTCATTATAAACAGGACAAATTAAAGAACATAATTCCATGTTTTAGCAAAAATCTGAAGCCCCATAGTAATGTCTCTGCAGCATATTTTTAAACACAAAATACATTAATTAATTTGGGATGTGTTGCACCTATCTATGACTTGTGTTACATCTCCATGTCCATGTCATAAGACCTCACAAAGAACAACACTGCTGGGTGTCACTTTTGGCCTCATGCACACGGACACACAAGGCCGTATAATATAAATTGTGGAAGTATTTCCATACCAAAGATACACAGGGTCTCATATTGCCAACCATAATAATAAATGCAGCTGAATGTACACTAATTGCATAAACCTGTGCACACATGAAGCTGTAGACCCCTAGATGGAAGCAGTCTGTCTGCATCCAGGGTTGTATGTCTGTACGGATGCATGAGTTTATGCAACTAGTGGTGTAAATCCACATACAGCTGTATTTATTACTATGGTTGGCTATACAAGACCATCTGCAATTTACAATGGCACTACCTGTCTGGAGTAGGGATGAGCTCGGTGTTCGAGTCGAACATAGGTTCGACTCGAACATCGGCTGTTCGCGCGTTCGGCGAACAACGAATGATTTGAGCCGTTCGCGCCAAATTCGAGTGACGCAAACGGCCCACAATACACTGCGCCATCGCAGTGTAATCCCGGCGCTGTGATTGGCCAAGCATGCACTGTGACCCTGCATGCTTGGCCAATCACAGCGCCAGCAGCGAGGAGAGCAATGAGGATGCCTGTGGCCAATTATAGCTGAGGGGGTTTAGTACACGCCCCACATTATAAAAGGCCGCCAGCGCGGCGGCCTTGTGTAGTGTGTTCCGGAGCAGGGAAAGTGAAGGATAGGCAGGGACAGTGTCAAATCTTGTCAAATCTATTCTTTGCTAAACCTTGTGTGCAGGGAGAGAGAAGGATAGGCAGGGGACAGTGTCAGTGTCATTGTTGCTAAGCCTCCTGCACATTATACACCTGAAGTTAGCCCGTATTGCTGCTTTTTCCTGGTGTGTTAGACCAACAGGATTTTGCGGCACTTACAGCGGGCGGAGTGTGCCTCCTGACCATATTACACCTTAACTTAGCCTGTATTGCTGCTTTTTCCTGGTGTGTTACACCAACAGGATTTTGCGGCACTTACAGCGGGCAGAGTGTGCCTCCTGATCATATTACACCTTAACTTAGCCTGTATTGCTGCTTTTTCCTGGTGTGTTACACCAACAGGATTTTGCGGCACTTACAGCGGGCAGAGTGTGCCTTCTGATCATATTACACCTTAACTTAGCCTGTATTGCTGCTTTTTCCTGATGTGTTACACCAACAGGATTTTGCGGCACTTACAGTGGGCGGAGTGTGCCTCCTGACCATATTACACCTTAACTTAGCCTGTATTGCTGCTTTTTCCTGGTGTATTACACCAACAGGATTTTGCGGCACTTACAGCGGGTAGAGTGTGCCTCTTGACCATATTACACCTGAACTTAGCCTGTATTGCTGCTTTTTCCTGGTGTGTTACACCAACAGGATTTTGCGGCACTTACAGCGGGCAGAGTGTGCCTCCTGATCATATTACACCTGAACTTAGCCTGTATTGCTGCTTTTTCCTGGTGTGTTACACCAACAGGCATTTGCGGCACTTACAGCGGGCGGAGTGTGCCTCCTGATCATATTACACCTTAACTTAGCCTGTATTGCTGCTTTTTCCTGGTGTGTTACACCAACAGGATTGTGCGGCACTTACAGCGGGTAGAGTGTGCCTCCTGACCATATTACACCTGAACTTAGCCTGTATTGCTGCTTTTTCCTGGTGTGTTACACCAACAGGATTTTGCGGCACTTACAGTGGGCGGAGTGTGCCTCCTGACCATATTACACCTTAACTTAGCCTGTATTGCTGCTTTTTCCTGGTGTATTACACCAACAGGATTTTGCGGCACTTACAGCGGGTAGAGTGTGCCTCTTGACCATATTACACCTGAACTTAGCCTGTATTGCTGCTTTTTCCTGGTGTATTACACCAACAGGATTTTGCGGCACTTACAGTGGGCGGAGTGTGCCTCCTGACCATATTACACCTTAACTTAGCCTGTATTGCTGCTTTTTCCTGGTGTATTACACCAACAGGATTTTGCGGCACTTACAGCGGGTAGAGTGTGCCTCTTGACCATATTACACCTGAACTTAGCCTGTATTGCTGCTTTTTCCTGGTGTATTACACCAACAGGATTTTGCGGCACTTACAGCGGGTAGAGTGTGCCTCCTGACCATATTACACCTGAACTTAGCCTGTATTGCTGCTTTTTCCTGGTGTATTACACCAACAGGATTTTGCGGCACTTACAGCGGGTAGAGTGTGCCTCTTGACCATATTACACCTGAACTTAGCCTGTATTGCTGCTTTTTCCTGGTGTGTTACACCAACAGGATTTTGCGGCACTTACAGCGGGCAGAGTGTGCCTCCTGATCATATTACACCTGAACTTAGCCTGTATTGCTGCTTTTTCCTGGTGTGTTACACCAACAGGATTTTGCGGCACTTACAGCGGGCGGAGTGTGCCTCCTGATCATATTACACCTTAACTTAGCCTGTATTGCTGCTTTTTCCTGGTGTGTTACACCAACAGGATTGTGCGGCACTTACAGCGGGTAGAGTGTGCCTCCTGACCATATTACACCTGAACTTAGCCTGTATTGCTGCTTTTTCCTGGTGTGTTACACCAACAGGATTTTGCGGCACTTACAGTGGGCGGAGTGTGCCTCCTGACATATTACACCTTAACTTAGCCTGTATTGCTGCTTTTTCCTGGTGTATTACACCAACAGGATTTTGCGGCACTTACAGCGGGTAGAGTGTGCCTCTTGACCATATTACACCTGAACTTAGCCTGTATTGCTGCTTTTTCCTGGTGTATTACACCAACAGGATTTTGCGGCACTTACAGTGGGCGGAGTGTGCCTCCTGACCATATTACACCTTAACTTAGCCTGTATTGCTGCTTTTTCCTGGTGTATTACACCAACAGGATTTTGCGGCACTTACAGCGGGTAGAGTGTGCCTCTTGACCATATTACACCTGAACTTAGCCTGTATTGCTGCTTTTTCCTGGTGTATTACACCAACAGGATTTTGCGGCACTTACAGCGGGTAGAGTGTGCCTCCTGACCATATTACACCTGAACTTAGCCTGTATTGCTGCTTTTTCCTGGTGTGTTACACCAACAGGATTTTGCGGCACTTACAGCGGGCGGAGTGTGCCTCCTGACCATATTACACCTTAACTTAGCCTATATTGCTGCTTTTTCCTGGTGTATTACACCAACAGGATTTTGCGGCACTTACAGCGGGTAGAGTGTGCCTCTTGACCATATTACACCTGAACTTAGCCTGTATTGCTGCTTTTTCCTGGTGTGTTACACCAACAGGATTTTGCGGCACTTACAGCGGGCGGAGTGTGCCTCCTGACCATATTACACCTTAACTTAGCCTGTATTGCTGCTTTTTCCTGGTGTGTTACACCAACAGGATTTTGCGGCACTTACAGCGGGCGGAGTGTGCCTCCTGACCATATTACACCTTAACTTAGCCTGTATTGCTGCTTTTTCCTGGTGTGTTACACCAACAGGATTTTGCGGCACTTACAGCGGGCGGAGTGTGCCTCCTGACCATATTACACCTGAACTTAGCCTGTATTGCTGCTTTTTCCTGGTGTGTTACACCAACAGGATTTTGCGGCACTTACAGCGGGTAGAGTGTGCCTCCTGACCATATTACACCTGAACTTAGCCTGTATTGCTGCTTTTTCCTGGTGTGTTACACCAACAGGATTTTGCGGCACTTACAGCGGGCAGAGTGTACCTCCTGACCATATTACACCTTAACTTAGCCTGTATTGCTGCTTTTTCCTGGTGTGTTACACCAACAGGATTTTGCGGCACTTACAGCGGGCGGAGTGTGCCTCCTGACCATATTACACCTGAACTTAGCCTGTATTGCTGCTTTTTCCTGGTGTGTTACACCAACAGGATTTTGCGGCACTTACAGCGGGCGGAGTGTGCCTCCTGACCATATTACACCTTAACTTAGCCTGTATTGCTGCTTTTTCCTGGTGTGTTACACCAACAGGATTTTGTGGCACTTACAGCGGGCGGAGTGTGCCTCCTGACCATATTACACCTTAACTTAGCCTGTATTGCTGCTTTTTCCTGCTGTGTTGCACCAACAGGATTTTGCGGCACTTACAGCGGGCAGAGTGTGCCTTCTGATCATATTACACCTTAACTTAGCCTGTATTGCTGCTTTTTCCTGGTGTGTTACACCAACAGGATTTTGCGGCACTTACAGTGGGCGGAGTGTGCCTCCTGACCATATTACACCTTAACTTAGCCTGTATTGCTGCTTTTTCCTGGTGTATTACACCAACAGGATTTTGCGGCACTTACAGCGGGTAGAGTGTGCCTCTTGACCATATTACACCTGAACTTAGCCTGTATTGCTGCTTTTTCCTGGTGTGTTACACCAACAGGATTTTGCGGCACTTACAGCGGGCAGAGTGTGCCTCCTGATCATATTACACCTGAACTTAGCCTGTATTGCTGCTTTTTCCTGGTGTGTTACACCAACAGGATTTTGCGGCACTTACAGCGGGCGGAGTGTGCCTCCTGATCATATTACACCTTAACTTAGCCTGTATTGCTGCTTTTTCCTGGTGTGTTACACCAACAGGATTGTGCGGTACTTACAGCGGGTAGAGTGTGCCTCCTGACCATATTACACCTGAACTTAGCCTGTATTGCTGCTTTTTCCTGGTGTGTTACACCAACAGGATTTTGCGGCACTTACAGTGGGCGGAGTGTGCCTCCTGACCATATTACACCTTAACTTAGCCTGTATTGCTGCTTTTTCCTGGTGTATTACACCAACAGGATTTTGCGGCACTTACAGCGGGTAGAGTGTGCCTCTTGACCATATTACACCTGAACTTAGCCTGTATTGCTGCTTTTTCCTGGTGTATTACACCAACAGGATTTTGCGGCACTTACAGTGGGCGGAGTGTGCCTCCTGACCATATTACACCTTAACTTAGCCTGTATTGCTGCTTTTTCCTGGTGTATTACACCAACAGGATTTTGCGGCACTTACAGCGGGTAGAGTGTGCCTCTTGACCATATTACACCTGAACTTAGCCTGTATTGCTGCTTTTTCCTGGTGTATTACACCAACAGGATTTTGCGGCACTTACAGCGGGTAGAGTGTGCCTCCTGACCATATTACACCTGAACTTAGCCTGTATTGCTGCTTTTTCCTGGTGTGTTACACCAACAGGATTTTGCGGCACTTACAGCGGGCGGAGTGTGCCTCCTGACCATATTACACCTTAACTTAGCCTGTATTGCTGCTTTTTCCTGGTGTATTACACCAACAGGATTTTGCGGCACTTACAGCGGGTAGAGTGTGCCTCTTGACCATATTACACCTGAACTTAGCCTGTATTGCTGCTTTTTCCTGGTGTGTTACACCAACAGGATTTTGCGGCACTTACAGCGGGCGGAGTGTGCCTCCTGACCATATTACACCTGAACTTAGCCTGTATTGCTGCTTTTTCCTGGTGTGTTACACCAACAGGATTTTGCGGCACTTACAGCGGGTAGAGTGTGCCTCCTGACCATATTACACCTTAACTTAGCCTGTATTGCTGCTTTTTCCTGGTGTGTTACACCAACAGGATTTTGCGGCACTTACAGCGGGCGGAGTGTGCCTCCTGACCATATTACACCTTAACTTAGCCTGTATTGCTGCTTTTTCCTGCTGTGTTGCACCAACAGGATTTTGCGGCACTTACAGCGGGCAGAGTGTGCCTTCTGATCATATTACACCTTAACTTAGCCTGTATTGCTGCTTTTTCCTGGTGTGTTACACCAACAGGATTTTGCGGCACTTACAGTGGGCGGAGTGTGCCTCCTGACCATATTACACCTTAACTTAGCCTGTATTGCTGCTTTTTCCTGGTGTATTACACCAACAGGATTTTGCGGCACTTACAGCGGGTAGAGTGTGCCTCTTGACCATATTACACCTGAACTTAGCCTGTATTGCTGCTTTTTCCTGGTGTGTTACACCAACAGGATTTTGCGGCACTTACAGCGGGCAGAGTGTGCCTCCTGATCATATTACACCTGAACTTAGCCTGTATTGCTGCTTTTTCCTGGTGTGTTACACCAACAGGATTTTGCGGCACTTACAGCGGGCGGAGTGTGCCTCCTGATCATATTACACCTTAACTTAGCCTGTATTGCTGCTTTTTCCTGGTGTGTTACACCAACAGGATTGTGCGGTACTTACAGCGGGTAGAGTGTGCCTCCTGACCATATTACACCTGAACTTAGCCTGTATTGCTGCTTTTTCCTGGTGTGTTACACCAACAGGATTTTGCGGCACTTACAGTGGGCGGAGTGTGCCTCCTGACCATATTACACCTTAACTTAGCCTGTATTGCTGCTTTTTCCTGGTGTATTACACCAACAGGATTTTGCGGCACTTACAGCGGGTAGAGTGTGCCTCTTGACCATATTACACCTGAACTTAGCCTGTATTGCTGCTTTTTCCTGGTGTATTACACCAACAGGATTTTGCGGCACTTACAGTGGGCGGAGTGTGCCTCCTGACCATATTACACCTTAACTTAGCCTGTATTGCTGCTTTTTCCTGGTGTATTACACCAACAGGATTTTGCGGCACTTACAGCGGGTAGAGTGTGCCTCTTGACCATATTACACCTGAACTTAGCCTGTATTGCTGCTTTTTCCTGGTGTATTACACCAACAGGATTTTGCGGCACTTACAGCGGGTAGAGTGTGCCTCCTGACCATATTACACCTGAACTTAGCCTGTATTGCTGCTTTTTCCTGGTGTGTTACACCAACAGGATTTTGCGGCACTTACAGCGGGCGGAGTGTGCCTCCTGACCATATTACACCTTAACTTAGCCTGTATTGCTGCTTTTTCCTGGTGTATTACACCAACAGGATTTTGCGGCACTTACAGCGGGTAGAGTGTGCCTCTTGACCATATTACACCTGAACTTAGCCTGTATTGCTGCTTTTTCCTGGTGTGTTACACCAACAGGATTTTGCGGCACTTACAGCGGGCGGAGTGTGCCTCCTGACCATATTACACCTGAACTTAGCCTGTATTGCTGCTTTTTCCTGGTGTGTTACACCAACAGGATTTTGCGGCACTTACAGCGGGTAGAGTGTGCCTCCTGACCATATTACACCTTAACTTAGCCTGTATTGCTGCTTTTTCCTGGTGTGTTACACCAACAGGATTTTGCGGCACTTACAGCGGGCGGAGTGTGCCTCCTGACCATATTACACCTGAACTTAGCCTGTATTGCTGCTTTTTCCTGGTGTGTTACACCAACAGGATTTTGCGGCACTTACAGCGGGTAGAGTGTGCCTCCTGACCATATTACACCTGAACTTAGCCTGTATTGCTGCTTTTTCCTGGTGTGTTACACCAACAGGATTTTGCGGCACTTACAGCGGGCAGAGTGTACCTCCTGACCATATTACACCTTAACTTAGCCTGTATTGCTGCTTTTTCCTGGTGTGTTACACCAACAGGATTTTGCGGCACTTACAGCGGGCGGAGTGTGCCTCCTGACCATATTACACCTGAACTTAGCCTGTATTGCTGCTTTTTCCTGGTGTGTTACACCAACAGGATTTTGCGGCACTTACAGCGGGCGGAGTGTGCCTCCTGACCATATTACACCTTAACTTAGCCTGTATTGCTGCTTTTTCCTGGTGTGTTACACCAACAGGATTTTGCGGCACTTACAGCGGGCGGAGTGTGCCTCCTGACCATATTACACCTTAACTTAGCCTGTATTGCTGCTTTTTCCTGGTGTGTTACACCAACAGGATTGCGCGGCACTTACAGCGGGTAGAGTGTGCCTCCTGACCATATTACACCTGAACTTAGCCTGTATTGCTGCTTTTTCCTGGTGTATTACACCAACAGGATTTTGCGGCACTTACAGCGGGTAGAGTGTGCCTCTTGACCATATTGCACCTGAACTTAGCCTGTATTGCTGCTTTTTCCTGGTGTGTTACACCAACAGGATTTTGCGGCACTTACAGCGGGCAGAGTGTGCCTCCTGATCATATTACACCTGAACTTAGCCTGTATTGCTGCTTTTTCCTGGTGTGTTACACCAACAGGATTTTGCGGCACTTACAGCGGGCGGAGTGTGCCTCCTGACCAAATTACACCTTAACTTAGCCTGTATTGCTGCTTTTTCCTGGTGTGTTACACCAACAGGATTTTGCGGCACTTACAGCGGGCGGAGTGTGCCTCTTGACCATATTACACCTGAACTTAGCCTGTATTGCTGCTTTTTCCTGGTGTGTTACACCAACAGGATTGTGCGGCACTTACAGCGGGTAGAATGTGCCTCCTGACCATATTACACCTGAACTTAGCCTGTATTGCTGCTTTTTCCTGGTGTGTTACACCAACAGGATTTTGCGGCACTTACAGTGGGCGGAGTGTGCCTCCTGACCATATTACACCTTAACTTAGCCTGTATTGCTGCTTTTTCCTGGTGTGTTACACCAACAGGATTGTGCGGCACTTACAGCGGGTAGAATGTGCCTCCTGACCATATTACACCTGAACTTAGCCTGTATTGCTGCTTTTTCCTGGTGTGTTACACCAACAGGATTTTGCGGCACTTACAGTGGGCGGAGTGTGCCTCCTGACCATATTACACCTTAACTTAGCCTGTATTGCTGCTTTTTCCTGGTGTATTACACAAACAGGATTTTGCGGCACTTACAGCGGGCAGAGTGTACCTCCTGACCATATTACACCTTAACTTAGCCTGTATTGCTGCTTTTTCCTGGTGTGTTACACCAACAGGATTTTGCGGCACTTACAGCGGGCGGAGTGTGCCTCTTGACCATATTACACCTGAACTTAGCCTGTATTGCTGCTTTTTCCTGGTGTGTTACACCAACAGGATTTTGTGGCACTTACAGCGGGCGGAGTGTGCCTCCTGACCATATTGCACCTTAACTTAGCCTGTATTGCTGCTTTTTCCTGGTGTGTTACACCAACAGGATTTTGCGGCACTTACAGCGGGCGGAGTGTGCCTCCTGACCATATTACACCTTAACTTAGCCTGTATTGCTGCTTTTTCCTGGTGTGTTACACCAACAGGATTTTGCGGCACTTACAGCGGGCAGAGTGTACCTCCTGACCATATTACACCTTAACTTAGCCTGTATTGCTGCTTTTTCCTGGTGTGTTACACCAACAGGATTTTGCGGCACTTACAGTGGGCGGAGTGTGCCTCCTGACCATATTACACCTTAACTTAGCCTGTATTGCTGCTTTTTCCTGGTGTGTTACACCAACAGGATTTTGCGGCACTTACAGCTGGCGGAGTGTGCCTCCTGACCATATTACACCTGAACTTAGCCTGTATTGCTGCTTTTTCCTGGTGTGTTACACCAACAGGATTTTGCGGCACTTACAGCGGGCGGAGTGTGCCTCCTGACCATATTACACCTTAACTTAGCCTGTATTGCTGCTTTTTCCTGGTGTGTTACACCAACAGGATTTTGCGGCACTTACAGCGGGCGGAGTGTGCCTCCTGACCATATTACACCTTAACTTAGCCTGTATTGCTGCTTTTTCCTGGTAGGTTACACCAACAGGATTGCGCGGCACTTACAGCGGGTAGAGTGTGCCTCCTGACCATATTACACCTGAACTTAGCCTGTATTGCTGCTTTTTCCTGGTGTGTTACACCAACAGGATTTTGCGGCACTTACAGCGGGTAGAGTGTGCCTCCTGACCATATTACACCCGAACTTAGCCTGTATTGCTGCTTTTTCCTGGTGTATTACACCAACAGGATTTTGCGGCACTTACAGCGGGTAGAGTGTGCCTCTTGACCATATTACACCTGAACTTAGCCTGTATTGCTGCTTTTTCCTGGTGTGTTACACCAACAGGATTTTGCGGCACTTACAGCGGGCAGAGTGTGCCTCCTGATCATATTACACCTGAACTTAGCCTGTATTGCTGCTTTTTCCTGGTGTGTTACACCAACAGGATTTTGCGGCACTTACAGCGGGCGGAGTGTGCCTCCTGACCATATTACACCTTAACTTAGCCTGTATTGCTGCTTTTTCCTGGTGTGTTACACCAACAGGATTGTGCGGCACTTACAGCGGGTAGAATGTGCCTCCTGACCATATTACACCTGAACTTAGCCTGTATTGCTGCTTTTTCCTGGTGTGTTACACCAACAGGATTTTGTGGCACTTACAGTGGGCGGAGTGTGCCTCCTGACCATATTACACCTTAACTTAGCCTGTATTGCTGCTTTTTCCTGGTGTATTACACAAACAGGATTTTGCGGCACTTACAGCGGGTAGAGTGTGCCTCTTGACCATATTACACCTGAACTTAGCCTGTATTGCTGCTTTTTCCTGGTGTGTTACACCAACAGGATTTTGCGGCACTTACAGCGGGCGGAGTGTGCCTCCTGACCATATTGCACCTTAACTTAGCCTGTATTGCTGCTTTTTCCTGGTGTGTTACACCAACAGGATTTTGCGGCACTTACAGCGGGTGGAGTGTGCCTCCTGACCATATTACACCTTAACTTAGCCTGTATTGCTGCTTTTTCCTGGTGTGTTACACCAACAGGATTTTGCGGCACTTACAGCGGGCGGAGTGTGCCTCCTGACCATATTACACCTGAACTTAGCCTGTATTGCTGCTTTTTCCTGGTGTGTTACACCAACAGGATTTTGCGGCACTTACAGCGGGTAGAGTGTGCCTCCTGTCCATATTACACCCCAACTTAGCCTGTATTGCTGCTTTTTCCTGGTGTGTTACACCAACAGGATTTTGCGGCACTTACAGTGGGCGGAGTGTGCCTCCTGACCATATTACACCTGAACTTAGCCTGTATTGCTGCTTTTTCCTGGTGTGTTACACCAACAGGATTTTGCGGCACTTACAGCGGGCAGAGTGTGCCTCCTGACCATATTACACCTTAACTTAGCCTGTATTGCTGCTTTTTCCTGGTGTGTTACACCAACAGGATTTTGCGGCACTTACAGTGGGTAGAGTGTGCCTCCTGACCATATTACACCTGAACTTAGCCTGTATTGCTGCTTTTTCCTGGTGTGTTACACCAACAGGATTTTGCGGCACTTACAGCGGGCAGAGTGTGCCTCCTGACCATATTACACCTTAACTTAGCCTGTATTGCTGCTTTTTCCTGGTGTGTTACACCAACAGGATTTTGCGGCACTTACAGCGGGCGGAGTGTGCCTCCTGACCATATTACACCTGAACTTAGCCTGTATTGCTGCTTTTTCCTGGTGTGTTACACCAACAGGATTTTGCGGCACTTACAGCGGGCGGAGTGTGCCTCCTGACCATATTACACCTTAACTTAGCCTGTATTGCTGCTTTTTCCTGGTGTGTTACACCAACAGGATTTGCGGCACTTACAGCGGGTAGAGTGTGCCTCCTGACCATATTACACCTGAACTTAGCCTGTATTGCTGCTTTTTCCTGGTGTGTTACACCAACAGGATTTTGCGGCACTTACAGCGGGTAGAGTGTGCCTCCTGACCATATTACACCCGAACTTAGCCTGTATTGCTGCTTTTTCCTGGTGTGTTACACCAACAGGATTTTGCGGCACTTACAGTGGGCGGAGTTTGCCTCCTGACCATATTACACCTGAACTTAGCCTGTATTGCTGCTTTTTCCTGGTGTGTTACACCAACAGGATTTTGCGGCACTTACAACGGGCAGAGTGTGCCTCCTGACCATATTACACCTTAGCTTAGCCTGTATTACTGCTTTTTCCTGGTGTGTTACACCAACAGGATTTTGTGGCACTTACAGCGGGCGGAGTGTGCCTCCTGACAATATTACACCTGAACTTAGCCTGTATTGCTGCTTTTTCCTGGTGTGTTACACCAACAGGATTTTGCGGAGCTTACAGCGGGTAGAGTGTGCCTCCTGACCATATTACACCTGAACTTAGCCTGTATTGCTGCTTTTTCCTGGTGTGTTACACCAACAGGATTTTGCGGCACTTACAGCGGGCAGAGTGTGCCTCCTGACCATATTACACCTGAACTTAGCCTGTATTGCTGCTTTTCCCATTTCCCTGCAGGCCATTAGAATGTCTGGAAGGCAAACAAGGAGAGGCAGACAGTCAGGAGCCAATAAAAGAGGGCAAGCAGGCTCTGTATCTAGAGACAACAGTGCTGGTCGTGAACATTGCCATCAGCACGTGGCCATGGGACACGCTTGTCCTTATTTTCGGCAGCTGGATGTGTTGAGCCGCATCATGCCGAAGACTTGGTAGAGTGGATGACCAAGCCCTCCTCATCCTCCTCATCCTCTCTCACCCAGGCTCAGGGTACTGGGAAAGCAGCTGCCAAAGGGTCCTCTTCCCTGGTATCAATGTCATCATCAGTCACTCCTTCCCTAGACCAACCATGTCCTCCTGAGGAGTCCCCCGAACTGTTTGAGCACAGTGTTGGGTACATGCTCCAGGAGGATGCCCAGCGTTTCGAAGGGTCTGATGATGATACCCAGATAGAGGAAGGCAGTAGCGTGAGAGCAGAGAGAGGGGATGCTCAAGAAGGACACCAATCTGGCAGTCATGTTCCAGCAGCTGCAGCATACTGCCAGATTGGCTCCAGTGATGAGGAGGGAGGGGATGATGAGGTCACTGACTCCACGTGGGTGCCTAATAGGAGAGAGGAGGAGGAGGAGGATGAGGAGGAGGCACATCTCCAACGAGGCAGGATGCCCTCGGGGGGCCAGCATAAGGGCAGCACACCGACGGAATCACACCGCAGAGCTCCGCCTGTGCAGGGCGCTGCCTCTGCCCGTTATTCAAAAAGTTCTTTGGTGTGGGCCTTTTTTGAGTCGAGTGCATCAGATCGCACAGCTGCTGTTTGCAACATATGTCTCAAGCGTATATCGCGTGGCCAAAACATCAGCCGCTTGGGCACCACATGCTTGACCAGACATATGTTGACCTGCCATGCAGCTCGTTGGCAAGCCTACCTTAAAGACCCACACCAAAGAACAAAGCTGACCTCTTCTTGCACCGCATCAGCTGGGATCTCCAACCCCACTATACCTTCAGTCCTCTCTGAAACCTGCTCTGAGAGGAATGAAGGTGTAGAATTAGGTGTGTCACAGCCAAGCACTTGCGGGCACTCTGCTAGCAGTACACCGACGTCCGATTCTAGCAGGCAAATTTCCCTGCCCCAGCTGCTGGACCATCAAAAGAAGTTCACTCCCAGCCATCCACATGCCCAGCAGTTGAATGCTAGCTTGGCTAAATTGCTAGCGCTTCAACTGCTGCCTTTTCAGTTGGTAGACTCGGCCCCCTTCCGTGAGTTTGTGCAATGTGCGGTTCCTCAGTGGCAGGTTCCCAGATGCCACTTTTTCTCACGGAAGGCGATTCCGGCTCTCTACCGGCATGTGGAAGGCAATGTCTTGGCCTCGCTGGACAGGGCGGTCAGCGGTAAGGTGCATATTACCGCTGACTCATGGTCCAGCAGGCATGGACAGGGACGTTACCTTTCTTTCACGGCCCATTGGGTCACTCTTTTGGAAGCTGGGAAGGATGCAGGACAGGGTGCAGTAGTGTTGGAGGTTGTTCCACCACCACGCCTCCAAAATGCTTCTACTGGTTGTGACACACCTCTTTCCTACACCCCCTCCTCTTCTTCTTCCTCTGTGGCCTCTTCCTGTGCTTTGTCCTCGGAACCAGCGGTGCTCCATAGGCGTTCAAGGGGCTACGCAAGTACGCAGGCAAAAAGATGCCATGCCGTGCTTGCGCTGGTGTGTTTGGGGGACAGGAGCCACACTGGGGCAGAGGTTCTGTCTGCTCTGCAGGGGCAGGCCGAGAGGTGGTTGACCCCACGCCAGCTTAAGCCAGGAATGGTAGTTTGCGACAATGGCACCAACCTCCTCTCCGCTCTCCGACAGGGACAACTGACCCATGTGCTCTGTGTGGCTCACGTCCTTAACCTGGTGGTGCAGCGGTTCTTGGGCAGGTACCCGGGCTTACAGGATGTCCTGAGGCAGGCCAGGAAAGTCTGTGTGCATTTCCGCAGATCTTATAATGCCAGTGCTCACCTGGCTGAGCTGCAAAAGGAGTTAAACCTGCCCAAGAACCGCCTTATATGTGACATGCCCACCAGGTGGAACTCAACGTTGGCCATGCTGCAGCGGCTGCACATGCAGCAGAGGGCCATCAATGAGTACCTGTGCGACTACGGCACCAGGACAGGGTCAGGGGAGCACGGGTTTTTTTCACCACGCCAGTGGGGCATGATCAGGGATGCATGCACTGTCCTGGCACCATTTGAGGAGGCCACGAGGATGGTGAGCAGTGACAGTGCATGCATCAGTGACACTGTACCTCTTGTCCACCTATTGGAACATACGCTGCGTGGAATAATGGACAGGGCACTTGAGGCAGAACAGAGGCAGGAAGAGGAGGACTTCCTTGCCTCTCAAGGCCCCCTTTACCCAGACAGTGTTCCTTCTGTCCCACCCATCGCACAGGAAGAAGAGGAGGAGGAGGATTGTGTCAGCATGGAGGTGGAGCCTGGCACTCAGCATCATCAGCAGCAGTCTTTTAGGGATGATTTACAGTCCCAAGAAACCAGTGGACTTGTACATGGCTGGGAGGAGGTGGCTGCGGATCATGTCGTCCTTAGTGACCCAGAGGACTCCGGACCGAATGCCTCAGCTAACCTACGCTGCATGGCCTCCCTGATCCTGAAAAGTCTGCGGAAGGATCCTCGTATTCTTCGGATCAAGGAGAGGGACCATTACTGGCTGGCCACTCTCCTTGATCCACGGTACAAGGGTAAGGTTGCGGACCTTATCTTACCGTCGCAGAGGGAGCAGAGGATGAGACAACTCCGGGAGGCCTTGCAGAAAGGTCTGTGCAACGCGTTCCCAGAGACTGGGAGGTTACAAACTCCTGGTCCTGGACAACGAGTTGCTGAGGCTTCGGGCAGTCAAAGAAGGAGCGGTGGGGAAGGTGGCCGTCTGACCGAAGCGTTCAGACAATTCTTTAGTCCGCAGCCCCAAGGTATGATCGGTTCCAGCAACCATCGCCAGCGTCTGATATACATGGTGCAGGAATACCTAGGGGCAAGGTCAGACTTGGACACCTTCCCCACCGAAAATCCTCTGGCTTACTGGGTCTTGAGGATGGATCACTGGCCAGAGCTTGCACAGTATGCAATTGAGCTACTGGCCTGTCCTGCATCCAGCGTTCTTTCAGAACACACATTCAGTGTTGCTGGAGGATTTGTCACGGATCACAGGGTGCGCCTGTCCACCGACTCTGTTGATCGACTGACCTTCATAAAGATGAACCAGTCTTGGATCACCACCAGCTACCAAACACCTGAAGCTGATATAACAGACTAATTTATTTTCAAATGTCACATCCCTTCAAGACTGATGCTAATGCTGAGAGACTGTCCTTTTATGTTGACTGACTATCCTCCTTCTCCTCAAAGATCCGATTGACGATGATAGCTTGGAAGAACATTTTTGTTTCTGGGTGCCGCCACCAGTGGCTAAGGCCCAATTTTTCAGCCCCTGTTTAACAGGGGTGTTATTACAATTTTTTATGCAATGCTTTGCAGCAGGGCTCATTCCTGCACTCCAACTAGAGTATCTGGGAGTGGTTGCAGTGTCGTGGCACCAGCACCAGTGGCTAAGGCCCAATTTTTCAGCCCCTGTTTAACAGGGGCGTGTAATTACAATTTTTGATGCAATACTTTGCAACAGGGCTCATTGCTGTGCTCCAAGTACAGTATCTGTGAGGGGTTGCAGTGTTGTGGCACCAGTGCCTAAGGCTCAATTTTTCTGCCCCTGTTTAACAGGGGCATGTAATTACAATTCTTGATCTAATAATTCACAGCAGGGCCCATTCCTGCACCCACCAAGACTAACTGTGAGGCCTTACAGTGTTGTGTCAACACCACCACCACCACCACCACCAAAGGCCCAATTTTTCAGCCCCTGTTTAACAGGCGCGTGTAAATACAATTTTTGATGCAATACTTTGCAACAGGGCTCATTGCTGTGCTCCAAGTACAGTATCTGTGAGGGGTTGCAGTGTTGTGGCACCAGTGCCTAAGGCCCAATTTTTCTGCCCCTGTTTAACAGGGGCATGTAATTACAATTCTTGATCTAATAATTCACAGCAGGGCCCATTCCTGCGCCCACCAAGACTAACTGTGAGGCCTTACAGTGTTGTGTCAACACCACCACCACCACCACCACCAAAGGCCCAATTTTTCAGCCCCTGTTCAACAGGGGCATGCAATTACAATTCTTGATCTAATAATTCACAGCAGGGCCCATTCATGCGCCCACCAAGAGTAACTGTGAGGGCTCACAGTGTTGTGGCAACACCAACATGTAAGGGGCAAATTTCAGCTGAGTATATACGGCAGGCCCCTACTTTCAAACTTCCAACTTACAAACGACTCCTCCTTGCAAACGGAAGGATACAACAGGAAGTGAGAGGAAATCTACCCCTAGGAAGGGAAATTCTCTCCTGTTATGCCCCGTACACACGATCGTTTTTCATGCCGTTAAAACTGCCATTTTAAAAAATGGCCCTGAAAAATGATCGTGTGTATGCTCCAGAGCATTTTTAATGACGTGAAAAACGGCCATTAAAAATTCCGGACATGCTCTCTTTTTTCACGTCGTTTTTCATGTCGTTTTTTTTAACGACGTGAAAAACGATAGTGTGTATGCTTTAACGAAGTGAAAAAAAACGCGCATGCTCAGAATCAAGTATGAGACGGGAGCGCTCGTTCTGGTAAAACTAGCGTTCGTAATGGAGATAGCACATTCATTACACAGTAACGGACTGAAAAGCGTGAATCGTCGCTCAACAAACTTTACTAACATGAAGGGTGGCGCCATTCGAACGGAACTTCCCCTTTATAGTGCCGTCGTACGTGTTGAACGTCACTGCGCTTTGCTTGATCGTTTTTTTTAATGATGGTGTGTACGCAAGGCAGGCTTGAGAGGAAACATGAAAAAAAACGAGGAGAAAAACGTCGGTTTAAAAAATGAGATTAAAAACGATCGTGTGTACGGGGCATAAGAGTTAATATGGGAAAAAAAGTGTCTCCTCTCCACTGATGCTTTATCACCAATTATTGTTTCAATAAAAACCCCAAATTTTCAAAAAACATTTGTCATTAGGACGGAAAGTGAGGTGAACTGTTCTGAACAACAAATGTTACAGGGGTGATAACCCTTCCCTATGTTTTCCAAAAAGTTTAAAAATAGATTTTTTGGCTGGAGCTACACTTAAACAATGTACCTGTTCAAAATTACAAACAGATTCTACATAAGAACAAACCTACAGTCCCTGTCTTGTATGCACCGCCTGTATACGGCTGTTCAGAGTATATAGGGCCTTTTTTATTTTGTGTGCGGGGTTCCCCTTAATATCCATACAAGACCCAAAGGGGCTGGTAATGGGCTGGGGTGGGGGGGGGGGTGTGATGGGGTAGCTATGCCATTTTTCTTAAAGATTTTCATCCATATTACCGGGACCAGACATTACATTAAAGCCGCAAGCAGTTTTAAATGGCTTTTTTTCCTTTAGAAATGTAATTTTGTGCAGGGACAGTTCTAAACACGGGAAACACGTGGCACTTCACAGGCATACTTTAGACACCCCCCAGGTACGATATTTAAAGGAATATTTGACTTTTTTTTTCACTTTATGCATCATTAAAATGACTGCTCCCGAAAAACAGCCGTTTTTAAAACTTTTTTTTGCATTGATACATGTCCCCTGGTGCAGAACCCGGGTTCCCAAACCTTTTTCTTTCTCGTACATCACGGGACACAGAGCGACATAGTCATTACTAATGGGTTATATAGATACCGTCAGATGCTGGCACTGGCAACTTCCAAAACCGGAAGTACCCTCCCCTATATAAGCCCCTCCCATCCAGGAGCACCTCAGTTTTTTTGCCAGTGTCTAAGGTGTTGGCCAAGAAGAAACATATGTTTTTCACTGAGCTTGCGTACAGGTTCTTTTGGGCCTCAGTAAGCTATTCCGGATCCGACCAAAAAAGCTTCATAGCTAAACGGTCGGTACCCGGGCCTTGCAGAGAAGAGCAAGGTTTTGCCTGTAATGCTTCTCTTAGGAGAGCTGGACCCTGGGATCCAGAGCTCTGGTCATACCCACGACCAAGATGTTTTCTGTGCAGGGTGCTATACAGGTCCAGGGGAGTGGAATCCTTGGGAACCCGGTCCCTGAAGGTTTGATTACAATGCCTGCCGTGATAGGTGAAGTTTGGGCTTTTGTGGACCAAACAAAGTCCTGCGGCGGGGAACAGGTAAGTGGGGGCCCCCAGGAACTTGGTTCTATTGGGGGACCCCCAAGCCTAATTTGTCTTTCTGTCTGTTACCTAATGGTATTCCCGCAAAATTCTGTGCATGCCTGTAACTACTAAAAAAAAAAAAATGTAATAATTTTTAATGGTGGTCAAGAAAAAAAAAAAAATTTTTTATATATATATTTAATATATTAGACTGCGGTACCTGTGTTTGTCCACTAGAGGCCGCTGTGGAATGTTTTCTTGTCATGTGGACTAGTTTCTTCTCAGCAGAGCAAAGTCCAGGCAGATGGTGGGTTCCCTTATAGGAAACTGCTTCCTCTGCCATGTTGCAGTGCTCGTCCATCCCCCGGCCTGCGGCAAAGAGGGGCCCTGGCTCCTGTCCCTTGTTTCCATTTTTTGAAATTAGCGCCGAAGGCGCACGTGGCCGCGCGCGTGCGCGTGCACGCGCCTCTATATATAGAGGTGAGCCGGGAAAGGGGGCGGAGCCTGGGGGATGACACTCTGTGCGCGCCGCAGCGCTTCTGCGCATGTGCGGGCGTCCCAGCAGTTTTAAAAAACCACAATATTGTAGTGAGCTGGCTATGAAGTACAGAGGCAGAGCTGGCAACATTTAAAGGCATACAGCAAGCGGTTGATACAGGCATCCCCTAGAAAGGCACATTAGTAGACACCAACTGTTTCTTATAGCAGCATTTATGCTAGACTATTATCAGTAACTGGTGTATTTCGGCTGGAATACCTCAGCTTTGTGGCTTAGGAATATGCCGTCTAAAAACTCCGGGACTAGAAATTCCAGGAGGAATAGGGGGTCTCCATCGGGCTCTGAGGATCTTGGGCATGCTTTGGCTGCACCAGTCTCCCCTGAAGAATCAGAGGTTAGTGACCGTAGAGCACCCTCAGGAGTACCTGGTACTGTGGCTGTCCTCAGTTCACCTGCTCCTGTGTATGTAACAGAGGAGGTTTTTTCCTCAGCTCTGGGAGGGCTGGAAGAGAGATTGTCAGCATTGATCGCTGCTTCCCTGTCACGGGAGAAAAGCGCTCGATCTCCGTCTCCCCCCTCAGAGTGCCTGTTAACAGAGCAACAGTCCCATACAGGGATCGACCTACCTGAGGGGGATCAGGATGAGGTTGATTCGGTTGCAGAGGAATCAACAGTGGAAGAGCCGTTCTCAGCATCACATGCTGAAAGGTTATGGGTTCAGTCCCTGACTAATATGGTCCGATCAGCATTTAAAATGCCACTTGCGGAGCCATCCTCCACTTCTGTCTCCTCGTTGGGGTCGCTAAAAGCTCCCCAGACTGTTTGTTCCTTTCCGATCCATCCTTTACTGGAGGGGCTCATTTACCAGGATTGGGAGCATCCTGACAAAATATTTACTCCCCCCAAGAGATTTCCGGTGGTCTATCCCATGGAGGATAAGTTCATCAGAAAATGGAGGGTCCCTACAGTGGACGCAGCCATCTCTTGTGTGAATAAATCACTGACATGTCCGGTGGAAAATGTCCAAATGTTCAAGGACCCAATAGATAAAAAATTGGAGTCCTTATTAAAATCTGCTTTTTCTACAGCAGGATTGGTGACACAACCAGCAGTGGCAGCTATTGGGGTCTGCCAAGCAGTGAAGGATCAGTTGAAACAGGTCTTAAGGGACTTGCCGGATCAGCAGGCTCTTGCCCTAGCTGATCTACCTAGAGCCTTATGCTTTGCGGTGGACGCTATAAAGAATTCAATCCATCAGGCCTCCCGCCTTACGCTGTCTGTAGTACATATGCGCAGGCTTCTATGGCTCAAAAACTGGTCTGCTGAAGCTCCCTGTAAAAAATTGCTGGTCAGCTTCCCATTTCATGGGGAGCGCTTATTCGGGGAAGACCTGGACAAGTATATCCAGAGAATTTCCAGCGGTAAAAGTACACTTTTGCCGGTTAAAAATAGAGTTAGAGGTCCCTCTTTTAAGAGGCCGGCTTCTCCAGTCCCTAGGACATCGGCTGTGAAACAGTTCCGACGGCCTCCTCGGTCAAATCCCGGAGGTAGAAATCAGGGACAGTTGCAGGGTAACAAAAAGCCCTGGAGCAGGAGAGGTACAAAACCTCCCCCAAAGTCAAATGCATGAAGGGTTGCCCCCACCCAATCGGGTGGGGGGAAGACTTCAGTTGTTCACAGAGACCTGGCGGGACACGATCCGAGACAGATGGGTGCTCTCCGCAGTAAATCTGGGATACAAATTGGAGTTAAAAAACTCCCCTTCTTCCCGCTTTATAAGGTCAAACGTGCCAAGGGATCCCCAGAAGAGAGGATCCCTCCTGTTGGCACTAGAACAATTATTGCTTCAAGCAGTAATTATAGAGGTTCCCCTGGAAGAGTGGGGGTTCGGGTTTTACTCAAACCTCTTTACAGTTCCGAAGCCAAACGGGGACGTGAGGCCCATACTAAATCTAAAAGGGCTAAACAAATTCCTGCATATCAGGACTTTCCGGATGGAGTCGATCCGATCGGTAGCCACTGCCCTACAAGGGGAGGAATGGTTAGCCTCGATCGACATCAAGGATGCTTATTTGCACATTCCCATCTTTCCAGCCCACCAAAAATTTCTACGCTTTGCGGTAGAAGGCCGCCATTTTCAGTTCAGAGCCTTACCCTTCGGTCTGGCCACAGCACCAAGAGTGTTCACAAAAATTTTGGCCCCATTATTGGCCAATCTAAGAACACGAGGTGTAACGATAATGGCATATCTAGACGACTTGTTGCTGATAGACCACTCAGTGGAAAAACTAGAAGTGGTTGTTCACGAGACAATCAAGTATCTGGAATATCACGGTTGGATTATCAACCGAGACAAGTCAGCCCTAAAACCAGTCAAAAGTCTGGAATACTTGGGGCTAAGGCTGGATTCAGACCAGAGAAAGATTTTCTTGCCTCAAGAAAAGGGGTCGTCTTTGAGAGATTTGATCCACTTAGTGGGCTCAAAAAGACAGCCATCCATACGCCTGTGCATGAGGCTGCTGGGAAAGATGGTGGCATCATTCGAAGCAGTACCCTACGGTCAATTATATTCAAGGAAGTTGCAAAGGGCCATACTGTCAGCCTGGAACAAAAAAGTTCAGGCTCTGGACTTACCAATGTCCTTGTCCCCTTCCGTTCGCAGGAGCCTCCGCTGGTGGTTGGTTCCCCAGAATCTGGAAAGAGGGAAATCCTTCAGTCCGATTTCCTGGAAGGTGGTCACTACAGATGCCAGCCTTGTAGGCTGGGGAGCAGTACTGGAGCAATGGTCTCTCCAGGGCAGATGGTCGGATACAGAAAAGGCCCTGCCCATCAATCTCTTAGAGATACGAGCAGCCCGGTATGCCCTAGTAGCATGGACATCCAAACTCCAAGGGTCCCCTGTCAGAGTTCAGTCAGACAATGCCACAGCAGTGGCATATATCAATCGTCAGGGGGGCACCAGGAGTCGTGCAGCCCAAAGGGAGGTAAATTACATCCTGAGATGGGCAGAAAGATATGTCCCAGCCATATCTGCGGTATTCATTCCAGGGGTGGAGAATTGGAAGGCGGACTTTCTAAGTCGCCAACAATTATGCCCAGGGGAATGGTCCCTTCATCCCGAGGTTTTCCGGACAATATGTCAGCGGTGGGGAACACCGGATGTAGATCTGCTAGCATCCAGATTCAACGCAAAGGTGGACAGGTTTGTCTCTTGGACAAGGGATCCCCTAGCTTGCGGCTCGGATGCCCTAGTGTTCCCTTGGGATCAGTTCAAGCTGATATATGCATTCCCACCGCCACAATTGTTACCTCGATTACTCCGCAGAATCAGGGTAGAAAAGAAACCAGTGATTCTGGTGGCTCCAGCGTGGCCCCGAAGAGCATGGTACGCGGAGATTGTAAAAATGTCTGTGGGGAGTCCTTGGACCCTCCCACATCGTCCGGACCTGCTTTCGCAGGGACCGATATACCACCCTTCCTTACCAGCCCTAGGTTTGACGGCCTGGCTATTGAAGCCCACATTCTAAAAAAGAGAGGGCTCTCTAATGCTGTGGTGTCTACCATGATCAATGCCAGGAAACCGGTATCCAGGCAGATCTACTATAGAATCTGGAAGGCGTACATCGCCTGGTGTGAGGCCAGGAAATGGCATCCACGTAAATACGTAATAGGTAGGATTCTGGACTTCCTACAGTGGGCTGTAGATAGGAAGCTTGCCTTGAGTACTATCAAGGGTCAGATTTCGGCCTTGTCAATATTTTTTCAAAGGCCCTTGGCTTCGCATTCACTAGTCAAAGCCTTTATACAAGGAGTGATGCGTATTAGTCCTCCGGTTAATATTCCCATATGTCCATGGGATCTAAACTTGGTTCTGTCGGTTCTACAGAAACAACCATTTGAACCATTACAGCATATTTCCTTGGTGCTTCTCACCAGGAAATTGATTTTTCTAGTAGCCATTTGTTCGGCTAAAAGAGTATCGGAATTAGCAGCTATGTCCTGTAAGGAGCCATATCTGGTTATCCATAAGGACAGAGTAGTGTTACGTCCTCATCCAGCCTTTCTTCCTAAGGTGGTATCGAGTTTTCATTTGAACCAAGATGTGGTTCTTCCTTCTTTTTTCCCCAAACCTACTTCGGTAGAGGAAAAGTTATTGCATTCTTTGGATGTAGTAAGAGCAGTTAAAGCTTATCTAAAAGCCACTGCTCAGATTCGCAGAACGGATACTTTGTTTATTCTGCCGGAAGGCCCCAGAAAGGGTCAGGCAGCGTCAAAATCTACTTTAGCCAAGTGGATTCGACAGGTCATAATACAAGCCTATGGCTTGAGAAGTAGACCGCCTCCGTTCAAAGTTAGGGCGCACTCCACGAGAGCAGTTGGAACTTCATGGGCAGTGCATCACCAGGCCTCCCTGGCTCAAATCTGTAAGGCCGCAACATGGTCTTCGGTACACACGTTTACTAGGTTCTACCAGGTGGACGTTAGAAGTCAGGAGGATGTCGCCTTTGGGCGCAGTGTGTTGCAGGCCGCAAAAGATCCTCATGTCTGATAGCGCTCAGCTTATATATGGTGTATCCCCCCCCTCATTTGGCATTGCTTTAGGACATCCCATTAGTAATGACTATGTCGCTCTGTGTCCCGTGATGTACGAGAAAGAAAATAGGATTTTTATAACAGCTTACCTGTAAAATCCTTTTCTTGGAGTACATCACGGGACACAGAGCTCCCGCCCCTCTTTAGGGACACTTATTGCTTTGCTACAAAACTGAGGTGCTCCCGGATGGGAGGGGCTTATATAGGGGAGGGTACTTCCGGTTTTGGAAGTTGCCAGTGCCAGCACCTGACGGTATCTATATAACCCATTAGTAATGACTATGTCGCTCTGTGTCCCGTGATGTACTCCAAGAAAAGGATTTTACAGGTAAGCTGTTATAAAAATCCTATTTTTAGGACAATAACATGCATAATAGTCGTTATAATTAGCACTTTAGATTTCGAACGTTCGCATCCATTGTATTTAATAGGGTTCTAAAGTTCGTGCAAACTTTCGGTCCGTTCACGGGTTCTGGTGCGAACCGAACCCGGGGGTGTTCGGCTCATCACTAGTCTGGAGCAGGGTTAGGTTATAAAAAAATCTCCCAAGCTTTGAACATCTCATTGAGCTCTGTTCAATCCATCATCCGGAAATGGAAAGCGTATGGCACAACTGCAAACCTACTAAGACATGACCGTCCACCTAAACTGACCGGCCGGGCAAGGAGAGCATTCATCAGAGAAGCAGCCAAGTGGCCCATGGTAACTCTGGAGGAGCTGCAGAGATCCACAGCTCAGGTGGGAGAATCTGTCCACAGGACAACTATTAGTCGTGCTCTCCAGAAATCTGCCCTTTATGGAAGAGTGGCAAGAAGAAAGACATTGGGGAAAGAAAGTCATTAGCAGACCTGTTTGCAGTTTGTGAGAAGCCATGTGGGGGACACAGCAAACATGTAGAAGAAGGAGCTCTGGTCACATGACACCAAAATTGAACTTTCTGGCCTAAAAACAAAACACTATGGGGTTGATTTACTAAAGGAAAATCCACTTTGCACTTGAAAGTGCACATGGAAGTGCAGTCGCTGTAGATCGCTGTAAATCTGAGGGGAAGCTCTGAAATTAGGGGAAGCTCTGCTGATTTTATCATCCAATCATGTGCAAGCTAAAATGCTGTTTTTTTTATTTTCCTTGCATGTCCCCCTCAGATCTACAGCATCTGCACTTCCATGTATACTTTAAAGTGCAAAGTGGATTTTCCTTTAGTAAATCAACCCCTATGTGTGGTGCAAAACTAACACTGCACATCACTCTGAACACACCATCCCCACTGTGAAACATGGTGGTGGCAGCATCATGTTGTGGGGATGCTCTTCTTCAGCAGGGACAGGGAACCTGGTCAGTGTTAATGGGAAGATGGATGGAGCCAAATACAGGGCAATCTTAGAAGAAAGCCCGTTAGAGTCTGCAAAAGACTTGAGACTGGGGCGGAGGTTCACCTTCCAGCAGGACAACGACCCTAAACATACAGCCAGAGCTACAATGGAATGGTTTAGATCAAATCATATTCATGTGTTAGAATGGCCCAGTCAAAGTCCAGACCTAAACTCATTGAGAATCTGTGGCAAGTCTTGAAAATTGCTGATCACAGACGCTCTCCATCCAATCTGGCAGAGATTGAGATATTCTGCAAAGAAGAATGGGCAAAAATGTCCCTTTCTAGATGTGCAAAGTTGGTAGAGACATCCCCAAAAAGACTTGCAACTGTAATTGTAGTGAAATGCGGTTCTACAAAGTATTGACTCGGGGGGGGGGGGGGCGCTATACAAATGTACGCCACACATATTTATTTGTAAAAAAAAAAAATGAAAAACATTTATCATCACCCGCCCCCCCCCCCCCCCTTCCTTCACAATTATGTGCTACTTTGTGTTGGTCTATCACATAAAATCCCAATGAAATCCATTTATGTTTTTGGTTGTAACCTGACAAAATGTGGAAAATTTCAAGGAGTTATAAATACTTTTTCAAGGCACTTGTACATATGTAAAATGCAGCGTAAATTGATGGCGTTATATAAGTATCTGTAATAAATAATAATAAAATAATTCATTAATATACAACCTGTGTATGTGGCATTCTACAGATCAGCTCAACCAGTGAGCTCTATGATAAAGATAAAGCTAAAGTGAATGATCAAGGTTTGGACTTGATGGACTTGTGTCTTTTTTCAATCTCACCTACTATGTAACTATCAGACAACCAACATTCTGCTAAAACTATGCAGAGGGTTGGCAGTTTGCAAGGATGCAATAAGCTTTCATTAGCTCCTAAGGGTTACAAAAGTTCCATCCAACTATCCTGGACCTGTTCTGCCAGAAAGTCCCCCCGTTAGCCCCATCATTTTTACTATTATCTATTTGCCCCAGAAAAAAAAAAGAAAACAAGACTATGGAGAAAAGCAAAAGAAAAACGCTACATTATATAAACTAACCCAAATACACCCCTTCCTCCACAATCCAAAAAAAAAAGTCCCTAAATAAAGAAAAAAAAGTGAAGATTTATTTTTCTTCAAGCAAATTTTTGTAAAACAGCCCAATGGATATTCTCCTGGAGCTCCTTTATTTTACCTACAGTATACCCATACTTATGGCTCACCTTAAACTGCAAGCTGATCTACTAAACTTTGTATTGGCCTATAAATGACTGAGATCAGTACTTTTATGCATCTTGCATTGAAGGTGGACTAGCATTTCCGAACATTGTAACTTATTACTATGCTACACAACTTCAATCGGTCCACTGTACCGGCGTTAGTTAAGCCTGGGAACAACCAAGATGCGGCACCCCTCCCGCCGCTTCTAAAAGTGATCCTGCCGCAAATCCACCCACGGGACCACTTTTATCTGAAAGAGAACCGACCTTAGTAAGAAAAAATATTGGGGTTATGGAAACTAGCTGCTGTCAAAAATCCGGTATTTAACCACTTGCCGACTGCCGCACGACGATGGCATATGGGCGTACCTGTACGTCCCTTTAAATGTGCCGCCCAGCGCGCGCGCGCGCGCGCCCGCCACGTGCCTCGTGAGTTGCGGCCGCGGGTCCCGAGAACTCAATGTTCCCGGGCGGCCCGCGATTGCGGTCGGCAAGGGCAGAACAGGGGAATGCCTTTGTAAACAAGGCATTCCCCTATTCTGCCTAGTGACACTGTCACTGATGACTGTTCCCCGTGATCGGGAACGGTCATCAGTGACGTGTCACGTGTAGCCACGCCCCATAATAGTAAGAATCACTCCCTAGTACCGACTTAACCCCTGCAGCGCCACCTAGTGTTTAACCCCTTCACTGCTTGTGTCATTTTTACAGTAATCAGTGCATTTTTATAGCACTGATTGCTGTAAAAATGACAATGGTCCAAAATGGTGTCAAAAGTGTCTGATGTGTCCGCCATAATGTCGCAGTCACAATAAAAATCGCTGATCGCCGCCATAACTAGTGAAAAAAAAATATTAATAAAAATGCCATAAAACAGTCCCCTATTTTGTAGAAGCTATAAGTTTTGCGCAAACCAATCAATAAACACTTATTGCGATTTTTTTACCAAAATATGTAGAAGAATACGTATCGGCCTAAACTGTGGAAAAAAAACGTTTTTTTATATATTTTTGGGGGATTTTTATTATAGCAAAAAGTAAAAAATATAGAATTGTTTTTCAAAATTGCCGCATTTTTTTGTTTATAGCGCAAAAAATAAAAACCGCAGAGGTGATCAAATACCACCAAAATAAAGCTCTATTTGTGGGAAAAAAAGGATGTCAATTTTGTTTGGGAGCCACGTCGCACGACCGCGCAATTGTCAGATAAAGCGACGCAGCGCCGAATCGCAAAAAGTGGCCTGGTCTTTGACCACCAAAATGGTCCGGGGCTTAAGCGGTTAACATCAAAATAATTACATTTCCTGACAGACTCCATGGCAGACTACGTGTGGGTTAACCCCGCCTCCTCTCCACAGCTATAGGACCCCTTACCCATAAATTTGAGCTCACCTCCACAGACAGGTGTTCCTTTTTTATCCTCCTCACATGGACCCTTCATCATGCAATTCGGTGCGATGTCCAGGATGTGGATTACTTGGATCGATCGGTACTGTTACTGCGGTGCACCCAGGGCCCAGCTATGAGCGGGTGAGTGGTTTCAGGGCCGTAAAATACCCCTATGGTGGAAGGGATGTGGCCCCAGAGTACCGGATCGGATGTCGCAGGAATCCTCGGCTGGCAAGGTCTGAAGATTTTATTCACCTCTTCTTTCATGGCAGACAAGTTTGTGTATGTTGTTTTGTTTTCCCTTGTGTTATTTTGTGTGTGTTGCGGCTTGTGGAACGCTTCTGCGTTCCAGGACGCCATATCTCTTCCTGGTTCCCGGTCCGCCGCGCATCTGCGCATGCGCCAAGCCGCGGTGAAATCGAGGCTTGGTTTTCGCGCATGCGCATTGCAGCGGAGGGGTCAGGGGCCGCGCAGGCGCAGTGGGTCTGGTCTCATCGGCGCATGCGCGCAGCGGGACCGGCCGTGACGTCATTCCGGCGTTTTATTTAAACCGCTGAAGAGCCCTATACAGGTGGGATAACCTGTGGGCATAGAGCGGCAGCCTCCTGGAGCCTCAAGACTGCTAGGACGGGGTAAGCACTTCTATTGCAATCTAATGCTGTTTTGTTTAAGTGTCTCTTAAAGGGACAGTTTAAAAAAAAAAAAAAAACTTTTTCTTTTTCTTATGCTTCCTTGCATTGATTTGCTTATCCTTAGTCTAGGTAGTGTAGTACTCCTGTGTCTCCCTCGTAATGGACTCATCTTCACCGCTGTGTGGCCAGCCCTCCCGCACAAGGTATGTGTGGAGTGGGTAGGGGGTTGGTGTCTTTTATGCTGCTGGTGGTTGCTAACGGTTACATCCTGCCCACCTCCCCTCCCCCTCCCTCTGTCTGTATTATCTCTTACAGCCCGGCAACTTCAGTTCATCGGTCACAAGAAAGGGACCTTGCCAGGCCGCATCATCACTCATCATCCAGGTCTAGACGCGACACTACGTCTAGGACCCATCATCATAGGGGACGTTCACATACCCCCTCTAGACATAGGAGATGTTCCCATTCCTCCTCTAGTCACCGCCACCACCACCGCGATGATCGCTCTGACCACAGAGCCTGTTGGGGATGCAAGACCAGAATCCCGGAGGGCAAATCGCTATGCGACCCATGTTATGCCCGAGCGGTTGGTGAGAAAGAGACCGAAAATCAAAACCTTGAGTCTCTTGTGAAACGTGTGGTACAGCAATCTATGAAAGAAATAGTTGCCCCCCCACACAAGGAGCCAGTCCACCACCTTGTCTGGCTCCTTGGCTGACGAGGCCCAAGAGGATCCCGGCCAATTCCAGCCCCATGATTCCTCCCATTATTCCTCGCAAGACGAGATGGAGGGAGATGATTCTGTGATTCCTCCCATGATTCCTCGCAAGACGAGATGGAGGGAGATGATTCTACGGTGGGATTCGACTACGCTTTAGTCTCTCCGCTGATCAAGGCAGTGAAGGAAACTTTGAAGTTGGAGGATACCACTGCCCCCCCAGAAAAACAAAGAAAACTGTTTAAACAACTGGGGAAAGAACGCTCCAATTTCCCACTTCCCTCTGAGCTGAAAGGAGTGTTTGAGGAAGAATGGAGCAAGGGAGATAAGAAGGTTTCCATGCTAAGCAAAACCTCTAGACTGTATCTCTTTAAATCGGAGGATGTCAAGCATCTGGAGAATGCTCCCCTCGTAGATGCAGCAGTAATGCACCTAGCGAAGCATGTCACCCTCCCGCTAGATGACACCGTAACATTTAAAGATGGTCTGGATCGGAAGATCGACCAGGACCTCAAAAGAATATATAGCCTGGCCGGAACGGCATGCAAACCAGCTTTTGCCCTTGCAGTAACCTCCAAAGCAATGGAGGCCTGGGTGGAAAATGTTGACTCCGATCTGAAAGGTGTCTCGGAGGAATTGGCACAAAGTTCAGCAGTGCAAGAACTTAAACTGGCTATTGCCTTTTTGAGAGAAGCTTCAATTGATCTCATCCGCTTGATGGCTAGATCCATGCTATCTTCGGTCACAGCCAAACGAACACTATGGTTGCGCCCCTGGCTTGTTGATCCTGCCTCAAAGCAGGCATGGTGCAAAATTCCTTTTGAAGGAACTTCCTTGTTTGGAAACAAGCTAGATAACGCTATTTCAAAGGCTACAGGCGGAAAGTCGGGATTCCTCCCTCAGGACAAACGTCCGTTTAACCAAAGAAGGCCTCAGCGGAAACGTAGCACAGAGCGTTCAAGAGAGGCACGCTCCTATAGGCCCGGACAGGATTTTAGGAGAAGCTGGAACTGGAATAGGCAGATATCTTTCCAAAAAATCTGGCAAGAAACAGACGTCCGGTGGGCGCGAGCCAACCAAGTCCTTTTGAGATTGGGCCCGCCCAAGCGGTCGGGTAGGGGCTCGCCTACGTCTCTGCCGACACGTCTGGGTGACCTCGATCTCAGATTATTGGACCATCAAAATGGTCTCAACAGGTCACGCATGGTCCTTCACCAAGGTCCCTCCATGCAGACCGGTGCAATCTTCACTGCCTCAATCAGAAGAAAAACAACAAGTTCTTTTTTCATATGTGAATGCCCTGAAAGATCAAGGAGCAGTGGTGCCTGTCCCAAAGGATGAGGAATTCCAGGGGGTATACTTCCCCCTCTTCCTAGTACAAAAGAAGAACGGCTCTTGGAGTCCAGTTATAGCTCTCACTTTCCTGAACAGGTACATAAAGCACGAGAAATTCAAGATGGAATCACTCTCAACCATCCAAAAAGTCGTTCAACCAGGCGACTGGTTGATCTCAATAGATGTTAAGGACGCGTATTTTCATGTTCCAGTGGCAGAAGAATTCCACAAATACCTTTGATTTCAGGTCGAACGAGAGCACTTACAATTTATTTTGTCTTCCATTCGGACTAACGACCTCTCCAAGGATCTTTTCCAATGTACTGTTGGTAATTGTGTCTCTTATCAGAATACAGGGTGTGTGTCTGTATCATTACCTGGACGATCTGCTACTACTGTCCCAAGACAAGCAGCAGCTGCTGATCCACAAAGATCAAGTGATCTCTACATTGATAGAGTTCGGATGGCTCTTAAACCGACAGAAAAGTCAGCCAGAACCGACCCAACACCTAACCTACCTAGGAGCTCAATTCGACACAGTACTGAATACCATCTCTCTTCCGGAAGAAAAAATCCGGTCATTCATTCACAGTGCCTGAAGATAATCGGCACGATGGTGGCCACGTTCCCCATGGTCAAATGGGCAATGTGGAGGCTTCGGCCTTTTCAATCAGGATTCCTTCAGTAATGGAAGACAGACGATCGCAATCAGCTGATCAGGATTACTCAGTCAATGAGGAACAGTCTTCTCTGGTGGCTTCAACACAAAAACTTGTTAACATGCCACTCCCTTGCTCCCATCCAATGGATGACTGTTTCATCCGATGCCAGCAATGCGGGCTGGGGAGCACATTGTGGGGCAGAACTGGCTCAGGGCAAATGGGATGCCCATCTCCACATTCCAGGGTCAAACGTTCTGGAATTGCGGGCGGCATGGTGCGCCCTTCAAGCCTTCTCCCACCTTCTGAAAGGGAAGTCGGTCCTACTGAAAATGGACAATACCACCGCTGTGGCATATGTGAAGAGACAAGGGGGCACTCAGAGCTCTGCCCTTCTCCAAGAGGTTGAGCCCATTATGACCTGGGCTCAGAGGAATCTGCTCAACTTAACAGCAGTCTTCATTCCAGGGGAACAGAACATTCAAGCGGACTTTCTGTCACGCAGCAACCTAGACAACAACGAATGGTCACTGCATACACAGACATTCAAGTGGATCCTATCGTTGGGAATCGATCCAGAAGTGGATCTGTTTGCATCCCCCTGCAATCACAAAGTAGACAGATACTACACTCGAGGTCGGTGCAGTCAAGCCTTCGGAGTAGATGCATTAACAAGCCAACGGAAATTCAACAAGGCATATGCCTTCCCTCCACCTCCGATCATGCAAAAATTTCCTGCAGCGGCTCCAATTGGAGAAAGGCGAAGTGATAACAATAGCACCATACTGGCCGAACAGGCCATGGTTGCCTCTCCTGAATCTGATGAGCTTCAGGGACCCGCAAGAGTCTCTTGGGTGTGCTTTAGGGGTATTCTCTACCCTTATGAGCTCCAGAAAGCCTAACATGAACAGAACCTACAACAGAATCTGGACCAGCTTCATGACTTCTGCGGGAAAATCTTTCAGAAATCCTGGAGTTCAAGACGTTTTTGGGTTTTCTACAATCAGGCTTGGATCTTCCTTTGTACTCTGAGGGAACTGATTGACAAGTTTCAGCCTTTTCGGCATTTTCAGGAACATCATGGGCAACTCATCCCCTGGTTCAACAATCCTTTCGGGGGGCTTCGAGAATCAGGCCTCAGAGGAAACCTAGATTTCCCAAATGGGATCTTCCGCTCGTCCTTGATGCTCTTTCAGCACTCAACAACAAGGACCCTTCTATTAAGGACTTATCAATCAAACTGGCCTTTCTAGTGGCCATTACTTCAGCCAAAAGGGTTTCAGAAATAAGCTTCCTGGGTTGTCAAGAACCCTTTCTGACTTTCTTCCCGGACCGTGTGGTCCTTATTCCCATGCTTGGGTCTAAACCAAAAGTCACGTCAGTTTTTCACGAGAGTCAGGAAATAGTCCTTCTTACTTTCAATTCTCCAGAATCAGCAGATGTGCATCCCTTGGATGTAGGTGAGACTCTGAAAGAATATTTGCGAGTCACTTCATCTTTTAGAAGCTTGAACTACCTGTTCTTGTTACATACTGGCGGCAACAAAGGAAAGAGGGCTTCCTCCAGAACAATAGCAGCCTGGATTGTTCAATTTATCCAACAGGCCTACAGGGCAAAGGGCTTGGCTCCTCCAGAGGCGGTGATGGCTCATTCCACCAGAGGCATGGCAGCCTCATGGGCAGCAGCTCGACACGTGGCTCCTGAAGTGATATGCAAGGCAGCCTCGTGGTCTTCTATTCATACATTTATGTCTCATTATTGTATTGAGCCTGCTTCCCTTTCCTCTGTTAATTTTGGTCGAAAAATCCTGTCAGTTGACTGGAAAGATTAAAATATATTTTTGTTCAGCATACCCTCCCGTGTGGTTTGGCTAGTTATTTCCCACACGTAGTCTGCCATAGAGTCTGTCAGGAAAACGGAAAATTTATTACCAAATACTTACAGTAATTTTCCTTTCCTGATAGACTCCATGGCAGACGGAGTTCCCACCCATGAATTAAAAATATGAGAGTTGAAATGTGAGTCGGCTAGTTACGGAACACCTGTCTGTGGAGGTGAGCTCAAATTTATGGGTAAGGGGTCCTATAGCTGTGGAGAGGAGGCGGGGTTAACCCACACGTAGTCTGCCATGGAGTCTATCAGGAAAGGAAAATTACGGTAAGTATTTGGTAATAAATTTTCCGTTATTTTTACTATGGGCCAGTTGTCAAGTGGTTAAAGGGATCCAGTGATCCACTTTATACCATTTCTATCTCACTTCTGAGCAGGTCTGAGTTATGGCATACAATTATTTCCTACTGTAATGCCGCGTACACACGAACGGAAATTCCGTCAAGAAAACCGTAGTTTTTTTCTGATGGAATGTTGGCTCAAACTTGTGTTGCACACACACGGTTACACAAATGTTGTCGGAAATTCCGACCGCCAAGAACGCGGAGACATACAACACATACGATGAGCCAAGATGAATGAAGTTCAATAGGCAGTTCGGCTCTTCTGCTTGATTCTGAGCATGCGTGTTTTTTTGTGCGTCGGAATTTGCTGCAGGCGAGCGGATTTTCCGATAGAAACGTTTTCTGTCGGAAAATTTGAGAACCAGCTCTCAATCTTTTCTTGGCGGAAATTCCGACAGCAAAAGTCCGATGGAGCATAAACTTGGTTGGAACTTCCGACCAAAAGCTCACATCTGACTTTTTTTGTTTGAATTTCCGTTCGTGTGTACGCGACATAAGAATTGCAATCAAATAACATGGTAATAATCATGAGTTCTTATATATATATATATATATATATATATATATATTTGTAGCGGGTATTTGAGTTATGTGAGGACTCTGGTGGTGTGAGGTTCCTTGGGGTCTCTGGGTGGCGCTGTTGCCTGGGGCCGGAGTTGAACTCACACCGCGAACCGTGCCTTTTTGTCCTCCCCTGGAGCTGGTATGGCGGGAAACCCGCTGTGGCGCGAAGGGAGAGGTCATAAAAGGGGGCAGAGGCCCTGGTTTTGGGGGAAGTCGGAGGACGTGGCCGCGCCCAGGCACCCTCATCTTGGGTGCTGCCGTTCCGGTGTTCCAGGCCTAGGCGCCCTTGGCCTAGCTGTAGCGGAGATGGAGTCCACCTCAGGCACCTTTAGCCTGGGGTGAGGTACTATGGTGGATGCCTGGGGCTCAGTACCTTCGACTGAGTTCCGCGAGGGCAGAGGCATCCGAGGGGGCCCTAACTCCTTGGGTGCCCGTGTCTGAGTTCGTGAGGACTGGTGCGCAGTAACTTCTCCGAAGAATCCGGCGCGGCATCGCTGGTGACGGAGAGTCCTCCACTTCTCCCTTGGACGGATTTCTTCCTCTGACAGGGGCAAAGTGAGCGAAGGTAATTCACGTTCTATATTACCTAGTCAGTGGCAGTGACTATTCACCACTGGTGACAGCACAGTGGGCAGCATCGAGAAGGGAAAGGATTGTGCCTCGATCTGTCCCCCATTTTCCAAAGGAGAAAGACTGTTTTATTGCTTGGCAAGAAGAATAAAACTGAATTGTACCTATTCACTGTGTGGAACTTGGGTTACTAAGCAAAGGAGTCAGGGACGAAGGACTGGACTTGACTCTAGGACACCTACACAAAAGCTCAATCTTCTGGCCTTCACCTCTTAGCTACGGGAGGACATGGGCCGTGGTGTGTATCATCTCTCTCCCAGGTACCCCTAGACAACAGCCATATAACCGATGAAGCAAGGGAGAGGGGTGAGGCCGCTACACGTGGGGGCATCGTATCCGGGATATGTGTATGGTGTCTGAAATTGAACTTTGCTGCCCGGAGGAGTTCCGAGTAGGTCGGCCATATTGGCCAACGCGCCACGAGGCAACCCACAACTGCGTAGTTCGTGGGCGGGGCAAGGGAAAAGCCTGCGAACAAGTGCAGAACGTGGGAGGAGTCCGGCCACGTGGACGTACGCACGTGGAGATTCCGGCACGGGTGGGTCAGTGCGCAATGGAGCAGCAAAGAGAGAGGATGGCTTCAAGTGCTCCGTGGATTTCCGTTCCTTCCTTCGCGGATATAGCTGCTCCGATTATGGATACGGGGATAAGACTAAGGCCAAGGGGGCGATTGGCTCTCTTTACCTGTAGAGACATGGAGGCCCTCGGTGTGATCTGTCCCGGCTGTTCGGGACTGGTGGTCCAGCTGAAGCCGTTTGGGCGCTGTGAGGTCTGCAAAGAATTCCTCTTCGAGGTGGAACCATCCACAGAAAAGCCTTGGGCTTTCCACCTCAACTACCTCACAGGGACTGCCACTCCGGAGGGAGAGATCGATGCTGGTGCGTTCCCCGTGCGCACTGATCTGGGCGAAGGGACTGCCCAAACAGAGGTAAAAAGAGAAAAATCCGAGGATGCTGCCTCGGTCACCAGCAGCTCCCTGCTCCGGCCACCGAAGAGGAAAGTCGGCCTAGTGATGGCCTCGCGTGGTCGTGGAAGAGCTTCGCCCCACTGCTTGCCTGGCCTGGATGGCTCCGGTAGGAAAAGTCCTGGACATCCCTGTTCTTCTAAAGGCCCAGGTGAGCCAAGGGTTGGGACTGTCTGTGTGGTGGAAAGTGGCGGTAGCCCACAGTCGGTAGAGGCCGTCAAGGGGGATAGTTCCGTGACGGGGAATTATCTGCCCGCAGAGCACTACGACACCTCTGACCTGGATTCATTGTCTGACAATGGCGGTGATGGGGAGATAGACGATATCTTCCAACAGAAGGGATGGGACAAGATGAAGCTACCCTTGACCTGCCCATGTCTACTGGAAATAGTACACCTCGGGTAGAGGTCTCGGAGCCAAGGGAAGAAGCTGGTCCTCTGTCTGAAGTTCCCCTTCTGGATTCAACATCCATTTCACCTGCTCCTGTTGGGGGGGTGCAACGTCAATCACTGTGGACTCCTAGGCCCAGGTCTACCGAGGTGGTGAACGCACCTCGCCACCCAGAAGCGATTGTTCCACCTGGAGAAGGAGACCGAGCTACTATGCCACCTTTGTCAAGGTTGCAGCGTTTTTTTGGTCAGAAGTTTGCTCAGGAGTATGGGTGGGAATACCCGTACCTGCCTCGGGAACTGCTTTATGAGGTGGAGGTTTTTCGGCAAAGATGGTATGATACCTTTGTGTGGGACAAACTGAAAGTACAGCAAGCACGGCGGTACCTTTCCTGTTCGCCAACGGTCACCAAGAAATTTCAGGACTGTAAAGCTAAATGGATGCTGGGAAGACACATTCATGCGGACAAAGTGGTGATCTGTCGCAAGGAAGGAAAGAGTGTTGAGGACCATGTGGTGGCCTTTGATGATCGTCTGAAGCCTATATCATTGCCTCATCCAAGGTTTTACCTGTAAAGAAAAAAAGGAAAAAAGGGAAAAAGACTCCTGTGTGTTTTTCTTCTTTATTCATGGCTGAACTTTCCGGAGTGCCTTTGCCGGAACACAGGGACTGTGCCCTAGTTTTTATTTGTATTTGGGCAGTTCTACTCGTTGGAGATATGGGAGCTGTTTTTGTTTGTTCTCCCTCCTTCTCCTTGCGCTCAGAAGAAATTAGTGACTTTGGGTTTTAGATGCAGGGTCACAGAGAAAATGTTCAAGAGGAAAGTTCATCTGGAAGTAATGAGTGTCTTGACCGCGGCATTGTCACCAGGTGGCAGTGTTGCGCAACGATTGTTTTGTTTTTTTTGACATTATGCAGCACTTATTGGAGTGGATGGGTTTCTTCTCGGATAGACTCATTCATTCCAAGCAAACATACATGTGGATAGGATGTATGTTTCTTTTCTTTCCCTCTGCAGGAGATTCGTCTGTCAAGACTACTGAGAATTGGTGGTCCTTAGATAGCCAGAGGGAGGGAAGAATGTAACTGTGTGAGATCTTTAAAGTATTTTTATTGGAAAAGTTTTACAGTTATATTGTTTTAAGTTTCCCTTTCCCATTCAGGTCTTGGCACAATTCGGGGTTAATTTGTGTAGCTTGGTTTCTGGGCTGAACTTATGACACCACCCTTCGTGGGGTATGAGTTTGTACCAGACACTGGGGACCAGTGTCAAATCACCAGGGGGAGAGTGTAGTGGGTATTTGAATTATGTGAGGACTCTGGTGGTGTGGGGTTCCTTGGGGTCTCTGGGTGGCGCTGTTGCCTGGGGCCGGAGTTGAACTCACACCGCGAGCCGTGCCTTTTTGTCTTCCCCTGGAGCTGGTACAGCGGAGCGGGGAACCCGCTGTGGCGCGAAGGGAGAGGTCATAAAAGGGGTGGAGGCCCTGTTTTTGGGGGGCTGGAGAACGTGGCCGCGCCCAGGCACCTTCAGCTTGGGTGCTGGCGTTCCGGTGTTCCAGGCCTAGGCGCCCTTGGCCTAGCTGGAGCGGAGATGGAGTCCATCTCAGGCACCTTTAGCCTGGGGTGAGGTACTATGGCGGATGCCTGGGGCTCAGTACCTTCAACTGAGTTCCGCGAGGGTGGAGGAATCCGAGGGGGCCCTAACTCCTTGGGTGCCCGTGTCTGAGTTTGTGAGGATTGGTGCGCAGTAACTTCTCCGAAGAGTCCGGCGCAGCATCGCTGGTGACGGAGAGGCCTCCACTTCTCCCTTGGACGGATTTCTTCCTCTGACAGGGGCAAAGTGAGCGAAGGTAATTCACGTTCTATATCACCTAGTCAGTGGCAGTGACTATCCACCACTGGTGACAGCATAGTGGGTAGCAGCAAAAAAAGGGAAAGGATTGTGCCTCGATCTGTCCCCCCATTATTCAAGGGGAGAAAGACTGTTTTGTTGCTTGGCAGGAGGAATGGGGCTGAGTTGTACCTATTCACTGTGTGGAACTTGGGTTGCTAAGCAAAGAAGTCAGGGACGAAGGACTGGACCTGACTCTAGGACACCTACACAAAAGCCCAATCTTCTGGCCTTCACCTCTTAGCTACGGGAGGACATGGGCCGTGGTGTGTATCATCTCTCTCTCCCAGGTACCCCTAGACAACAGCCATATAACCGATAAAGCAAGGGAGAGGGGTGAGGCCGCTACATATATATATATATAGTTATTAACAGTAGTAACTGGTGATTGTGTTCTCTGTTATGATGTGACAGACTAATATTTTCAGTGTAATTTCCGATTTAAATAAAGAGAATAGGGATGAGCTCAGTGTTCGAGTCGAACATAGGTTCGACTCGAACATCGGCTGTTCGCGCGTTCGGCGAACAACGAACGGCTGTTCGCGCCAAATTCGAGTGACGCGAACGGCCCACAATACACTGCGCCATCGCAGTGTAATCCCGGCGCTGTGATTGGCCAAGCATGCACTGTGACCCTGCATGCTTGGCCAATCACAGCGCCGGCAGCGAGGAGAGCAATGATTGGCCACAGGCAGGATGCTTGTGGCCAATTATAGCTGAGGGGGTTTAGTACACGCCCCACACTATAAAAGGCCGCCAGCGTGGCGGCCTTGTGTTTTGTGTTCCGGAGTAGTGATGAGCCGAACACCCCCGGGTTCGGTTCGCACCAGAACCCGCGAACGGACCGAAAGTTCGCACGAACATTAGAACCCTATTAAATACAATGGATGCGAATGTTCGAATTCTAAAGTGCTAATTATAACGACTATTATCCATGTTATTGTCCTAAACAGAGTTTGGGAACCTGGGTTCTGCACCAGGGGACATGTATCAATGCAAAAAGAAGTTTTAAAAACGGCCGTTTTTCGGGAGCAGTCATTTTAATGATGCATAAAGTGAAAAAAAAAATCAAATATTCCTTTAAATATTGTACCTGGGGGGTGTCTAAAGTATGCCTGTGAAGTGCCACGTGTTTCCCGTGTTTAGAACTGTCCCTGCACAAAATTACATTTCTAAAGGAAAAAAAAGCCATTTAAAACTGCTGGCGGCTTTAATGTAATGTCTGGTCCCGGTAATATGGATGAAAATCTTTAAGAAAAATGGCATAGCTACCCCATCACACCCCCCCCCCCACCCCAGCCCATTACCAGCCCCTTTGGGTCTTGTATGGATATTAAGGGGAACCCCGCACCCAAAATAAAAAAGGCCCTATATACTCTGAACAGCCGTATACAGGCGGTGCATACAAGACAGGGACTGTAGGTTTGTTCTTATGTAGAATGTGTTTGTAATTTTGAACAGCTACATTGTTTAAGTGTAGCTCCAGCCCAAATACCTATTTTTAAGCTTTTTGGAAAACATAGGGAAGGGTTATCACCCCTGTAACATTTGTTTTGCTGTCTGTGCCCCTGTTCAGAACATTTCACCTCACTTTGCGTCCCAATGAAACTGTTTTTGAAATGTGGTGTTTTTATTGAAGAAATAAAGAACAAATGCGCAACCTCTTAGTGACAAATACTATACTAAAAATTTGCAGCTGACATAGTGCTGCAATTTGGTGTATGTAAAACAACAAAACAAACTTTTCATAAAAAGCACAACAAAGTTCATAGAAGGGATGGCCACTCGGAATATTATCCTATATTCCCCACATTGAAGGTGGGTGCAGGTAAAAATTCAACACTTCCCAACTTGCTCAGGTAGAAAATGGATGTACAAACTGCTTACCAGATCAGACGGATCCCCATTACAGGGATCTTTTGAGGCTCAATGTCCTTCACGGATCACTCAGATGGTAGGAACCCAGCAGCACATCCAGCAGGAACTCTAAGGAACACGTCTGCAGAGGCAGGGAAAAACCGAACCACCTTTCTGTTGCTCAGCTTGTCAATTCCCCCTCCAGGCGTGTTAGATTGTATAGTGGGATTTAAAAGGAAAAAAGACGCTTCATGGTGCAGTATTCTTAAAAATAAGATACCCTTTATTTACAATCCTGGGTATTATACATGAAAGCGCCAAAATTTTCAAACGAAAAAAAGGATTCTCAGCTGCGGTGTAATCCGATCAGCTGATGCGTGGTGATGTCAGGATCTTACAGCTCCGCCCGACGCTGCGTTTCTCCGTATGAGGCTTTGTCTGGGAGAGGAGGCTGGATACGGACGTCACACACCACAAGTTATATATCCGCAGGTAAGGTTGACACCGGAAATTCCAAAGCAACCTACATCCGGGTATCACGATTCATTCCTCTTACTGAAAAATGCAAGCGTGATCCCACAGCAGTCAGATAACTAACCATTGGTGGGACATGCAGTGACATTACACATATCACCCGCACATCCCAGCAACGGAACTACTGAGAACTAAAACAAAACATCTCTCACATTTAAAAAAATGCTACTACCCAGTTTTTAATGTACACTGCTACCCTAAAAAATGAACTTTCTTTAAAATATATTTAAAATGCGATTCAATTTCCTCTCCTTACACGACCATTTATTGGTATGCAAAAAAGAAATTAAATCAATAAAACCCATACATATGAACATAAACACAAATTTATGTATACATATATATGTGCACAACCCTCCAATACCCTGTATCTCACCCCTCCAGTGTCAGTAAAACAAACGGGCACATAAAGGATAGATGGGTATTTATATACACATATATACATACATATATATACATATATATATATATATATATGTAACACAACCTTTTATGGATATCATTACAATTGTTTTATCATACATTTCAGAAACACATTAAGCATATCAAACATGTCTTAAAATAATGACCTCTAGTGGTATATGTATAAACTGACCAAAAAAAACCTCTAGGGTAATAAATGGCCTAGTATGTTCCCAAGAGACTCTACCACACATTGGAAATTTCAGGCATATTTCCAAAAAGTGGCAGTGACCCCTACTGGTATATGTGGGAACCACCCAAAACACTCCCAAATTTTTTTTTAACAAATGGGTGGCCTAATGTGATCCTATAACTAAAAAGGATATAACTGTAAATAAAAACAAGTGTATAGAAAATGTCCTTCCTAGCCATTATTAATATAACAGTTTATATCCCACTCAATGTTAAGGCCATATGGCCGATAACATTGGAGGTCAAAAATCCACCGCGTTTCTCTGCAGGATATTTGCCGCTTCAGATCGCTACCTCTCCAATGTGGGGTATAAGCTTCAATGCCTATCACTTCTAAGAGGGATGGATCTCTATTATGGCACAAATGGAAGTGCCAGGAGACACTATGATCTCTGAACCCCCTCCGAATATTGGAGAGGTGTTCTCCTATCCTGATCTTTAGGGCACGGGTGGTCCTTCCCACATACTGAAACCCACATGGACAACGCAGCAGGTATATCACCCCCACTGTTGTACATGTAATAAATCCAGATATTTTAAATTCTTTAGAGGTGGTATTGGAAGAAAAAGAGGAGGTCTTTAAGGTTTTTGAGGACTTACATACCTTGCATCTTCTGCAAGGAAAGAAGCCCTTTAAATTACCAAACATAGTCACTTGTAGAGGAGGATCTACCATACTCGGGGCTATAAGGTCTTTCAAGTTTTGATTCCTTCTAAACAGGACCTGAGGCTTTTCTGGAAGTGTAGGCCCCAAAACTTGGTCACATTTCAGAATTTTCCAATGCTTTCGTATCACTTTGTTGACCCACCAAAAGTGTGACGAAAAGGTGGTCAGGAAGGACCATTGGAAATCTGTGGTCAAATTCTTATCTTTCACTTTTGGAACTAGGAGCTTTTGTCTATCCAGACTGCCTACTTCTATTAGGTCCTTTTCCAACATAGATTGCCCATATCCCTTTTCAGCAAAACGTCCTTGTAGTATCGTGGCCTGTAGTTGGTAATCTTCTAACCGTGAACAGTTACGCCTTATCCGCTGGAATTGACCTTTGGGTATGGCTTTCAGCCAGTTGGGATGATGTCCACTATCGATAGGGATATACCCATTCTTATCTGTACTTTTAAAGAAGGTTTTCGTTAACAGTAGGTCCTCCTCTTTAAAGATCACCAAATCTAGAAAGTTCACTGATGACACGCTATACTCATACGTGAATCTTATCCCCCAGTTGTTAGAATTGAGAGTGTTCATGAATCCATGTAATGACTCTGCATCCCCTTTCCACAAAAAAAAGGCGTCGTCTATGTACCTCCGCCATATAAGTAGGCGGGGCTCTTGTAGAGAGAACAATTGATCCTGTTCCCATAGGGCCATGAATAGGCCCGCAAGGCTGGGGGCAAACTTAGCCCCCATAGCGACGCCAGTACTTTGGAGGTAGAACTGTCCACCATAATAAAAATAATTGTGTTCCATTGCAAAATGTAATAATTGCATGACAAAATCCAATGTAGAAGATCTTATTGAGAGGTCTTTGCGAAGGAAAAATTCTGCAGCGTTATAGCCCAACTCGTGAGGTATGATAGTGTATAAAGAGGCTACATCAGCCGTTACTAATAGAACATCACTTTCCACTTTATATGCCGATATCTCCCGAATTATCTGCATTGAGTCCTTTAGAAAGGCTGGTGTTTTGGCTACAACTGGTTGAAGAAATACATCAATAAACTTCCCGACTCTTGATGTCAGAGAGTCTATCCCACTCACTATTGGGCGACCTGGTGGTTGTATTGGGTTTTTATGAACTTTGGGGATATAATAGATTATTGGAGTGCGTGGAGCCAGAGGTATGAGGAAATCAAATTCCTTGTCATTAATGACTCCTTTTCTGTGTCCATCAAGCACTATGTTGCCGAGTAGTTTTTTATAACTTTCAATGGGATCCTTACGAAGGATAGTATAGGTTTCCCTGTCAGCCAGCAACAATTCCATTTCCTTCAGATAGTCCTCCTTTTTTAGAACCACTATCCCCCCCCCTTGTCAGCCGGCCTAATGATGAGATTCTTTCTTTTGCACAGGGATGTTATCCCTTCCTCTGCCACATTGGATTTTTCCCTCCTAAATTTTGTTTGTGATAATTCCTGTAAAACAAGTTCCCTAAACACAGTAATACTCGGAGCAGGCTTGCCTGGTGGATTGAACAAAGACGCATTTTTAAGGCCTGTCCCTCCTCTTTCTTCCTCCTCCATAGGAAAGCTGTTTCTTGAAACTGGATTGCTCAGAAAGTGACGTTTAATACTTAGCTTTCTAGCATATTTTTGTACGTCCAGAAACATCTGGAACTTGTTCAAGGATTTTTTGGGGGCATATTTGAGTCCTTGGTTTAATGTCATTTTTTCCGATTTGGTGAGCTCCTCGCCACTGAGGTTGAAAACCCCTTGGCATGTTACTTCTTTTTCAATTTCTTTGGTGTTGCTCCACTGTCCTCCTCTACATAGTCTTCCCTTTTTTCCGTGCCCCCTTCCTAAAAAATTATCTGTTTTATTCCTAAGGGGTGCTGCTATAGGGGGACCTTCATATTGCCATCCCTGTGAATTGTTTTGGGTCCTAGACCCACTATTATACTGTTCTGTCTCCTCAGTATTTTGTAATGATCCATATTGGTTGTGTACTGGGATATCATACCTCCATGGTACCTGAGGGGAAACGAACGTACTCTCCCTCTGTCCATCTCCCATGTGACTCCTATAATTTGGATCTTCATAATATCCATTATGGTCCATATGGGAAGATCCATTTGGGGGGTATATATGTGTGCTGGTGTTATATTGATTTTGTCCTTGAGGGTGTCTATTACCCCTATTTCCCCCTTGATTGGGAACTCTTCCTTGATTTTTGGGGTGTTGGTAAATTTGCTGGTAAGGAAGTGGGTAGTAATTATTAGCACCACTTGTTGGAGGTCTTCCTTGATTGGGATTCCCCTTCTTTTTATTTTGTTGGGGAGTCCTTTGTCCTCCTATCCTTCCCTGTGTATGATCCCTATAGCCTGGGATAGGCGGGGGAGGGGGAGCCCCCTGGTGTCTAGAATAACCAGGGACAGGGAGCATTGGCACTGTATCATCTATGGCTTCCTCCTCCATACTAACGGCTTCCGACTGCTTAGTGAAACTTTCACGATGATTTTCCTGCCATTTAAAGACATTGTGGGACTTGTAGTCCTCAACGTCTCTAAAATATTTTTTTCGTTTTTTAATACGTTGTTCCTCTTCTTCCTCAATCATAATCTCTCTAAGTTCCTTGGTATATGTCTGATATAGTCCCTCTTTATTCCTAGGGGCTAATTTCTCTTTAATTTCATTGATCTCCTGCTGTAATTTCTCTACCTTTGCTTTCTTTCTGGTAACAAGGAATTCCAGGAAGGCCAACCCTACACCATTAAAGTATAGGAACCATTCCTGCAATTCGCTATCGCCCCTATCAGGAAAAACATTCCATCTAAGGCTTCTTGGAATCATTTTTTCTTTTAGGTACCGTTCCAAAAAGACAATATCCCAAGTGGCATGTAACTCAGCCATGAGCACATTCTTGAGTCTCATAAAGGTACCCCTAATCCCATCTGTTTCTGAACTGGCCTGGTCAAATATTTCATCAGGGTTGATCTTTCTGCTTTTATGAAAGTCAAAAATATCCATAGTGAGAAACTATAAATGTGGGCTACCTCTACAGAAAAAATGTTAATAATAATAAATGATGTGAAAATATTGAAAAACAATGTGATAGGAAAGCTGCGTGATATTGGTATTCAAGTACAAATATATTTAAAAAAGGGGGGGTGTATCCGCACTAACTCAGATCTCCTGTGGATACTCTAAAACCATATAAGGTAAAAAGAGTAAGTGGAAAAAAAACGTGAAGGGTATCATGTATATGATTAGATATAAATGAAAAAAAAAATATATGTATATATATATATATATATATACACATATATTTTCTATTTGGCTTTAAGTGCTGCAAATGAATAACTGGAATATGCAATTACAAATATATGAGAAATAAAGAACAAATGCGCAACCTCTTAGTGACAAATACTATACTAAAAATTTGCAGCTGACATAGTGCTGCAATTTGGTGTATGTAAAACAACAAAACAAACTTTTCATAAAAAGCACAACAAAGTTCATAGAAGGGATGGCCACTTGGAATATTATCCTATATTCCCCACATTTTTATTGAAACAAGGATTGGTGATAAAGCATCAGTAGAGAGGAGACACCTTTCTCCCATATTAATTCTTACAGGAGAGAATTTTCCTTCCAAGGGGTAGATTTCCTCTCACTTCCTGTTGTCTTCTTCCGTTTGCAAGTAGTAGTCGTTTGTAAGTTGGATGTTTGAAAGTAGGGACCTGCCGTATATACTCTGCAGAAATTGGCCCCTTAGGTGTTGGTGTTGGCACAACACTGTAAGCACTCACAGTTACTCTTGGTGGGTGCTGGAACGCCCTGCTGTCAACTATTATATCAGGAATTGTAATAACATATAATTGTTGAACAGTGGTAGTAAAAATTGGGCCTTTCATGGTGGTGCTGGTGCCACAACACTGTAAGGCCTGACAGTTACTCTTGGTGGGCGCAGCAATGGGCCCTGCTGTGAATTATTAGATCAATAATTATAATTGCATGCCCCTGTTGAACAGGGGCTGAAAAATTGGGCCTTTGGTGGTGGTGGTGGTGTTGACACAACACTGTAAGGCCTGACAGTTACTCTTGGTGGGCGCAGCAATGGGCCCTGCTGTGAATTATTAGATCAATAATTATAATTGCATGCCCCTGTTGAACAGGGGCTGAAAAATTGGGCCTTTGGTGGTGGTGGTGGTGGTGGTGGTGGTGTTGACACAACACTGTAAGGCCTCAGAGTTACTCTTGGTGGGCGCAGCAATGGGCCCTGCTGTGAATTATTAGATCAATAATTATAATTGCATGCCCCTGTTGAACAGGGGCTGAAAAATTGGGCCTTAGGCACTGGTGGCACAACACTGCAACCCCTCACAGATACTGTACTTGGAGCACAGCAATGAGGCCTGTTGCAAAGTATTGCATCAAAAATTGTAATTACACGCCCCTGTTAAACAGGGGCTGAAAAATTGGGCCTTAGCCACTGGTGGCGGCACCCATAAACCAAAATGATCTTCCAAGCTATCATCATTAATCGGATCATTGAGGAGGAGGAGGAGGATAGCCAGTCAACATAACAGCACAGGCACTCAGCATCAGCATCAGTCTTGAAGGGATGTGACATTTTAAAATCAATTAGTCTGTTATATCAGCATCAGGTGTGTGGTAGCTGGTGGTGATCCAAGACTGGTTCATCTTGATGAAAATCAGTCGATCAACCGAGTCGGTGGACAGACGCACCCTGTGATCCGTGACAAATCCTCCAGCAGCACTGAATGTGCGTTCTGAAAGAACGCTGGATGCAGGACAGGCCAGTAGCTCAATTGCATACTGTGCAAGCTCTGGCCAGTGATCCATCCTCAAGACCCAGTAAGCCAGAGGATTTTCGGTGGGGAAGGTGACCAAGTCTGACCTTGCCCCTAGGTATTCCTGGACCATGTATATCAGACGCTGGCGATGGTTGCTGGAACCGATCATACTTTGGGGCTGCGGACTAAAGAATTGTCTGAACGCATCGGTCAGACGGCCACCTTCCCCACCGCTCCTTCTTTGACTGCCCGAAGCCTCAGCAACTCGTTGTCCAGGACCAGGAGTTTGTAACCTCCCAGTCTCTGGGAACGCGTTGCACAGACCTTTCTGCAAGGCCTCCCGGAGTTGTCTCATCCTCTGCTCCCTCTGCGACGGTAACATAAGGTCCGCAACCTTACCCTTGTACCGTGGATCAAGGAGAGTGGCCAGCCAGTAATGGTCCCTCTCCTTGATCCGAAGAATACGAGGATCCTTCCGCAGACTTTGCAGGATCAGGGAGGCCATGCAGCGTAGGTTAGCTGAGGCATTCAGTCCGGAGTCCTCTGGGTCACTAAGGACGACATGATCCGCAGCCACCTCCTCCCAGCCACGTACAAGTCCACTGGTTTCTTGGGACTGTAAATCATCCCTAAAAGACTGCTGCTGATGATGCTGAGTGCCAGCCTCCACCTCCATGCTGACACAATCCTCCTCCTCCTCCTCCTCCTCCTCCTCGTCCTCGTCCTCCTCTTCCTGCCTCTGTTCTGCCTCAAGTGCCCTGTCCATTATTCCACGCAGCGTATGTTCCAACAGGTGGACAAGAGGTACAGTGTCACTGATGCATTCACTGTCACTGCTCACCATCCTCGTGGCCTCCTCAAATGGTGCCAGGACAGTGCATGCATCCCTGATCATGCCCCACTGGCGTGGTGAAAAAAACCTGAGCTCCCCTGACCCTGTCCTGGTGCCGTAGTCGCACAGGTACTCATTGATGGCCCTCTGCTGCGTGTGCAGCCGCTGCAGCATGGCCAACGTTGAGTTCCACCTGGTGGGCATGTCACATATAAGGCGGTTCTTGGGCAGGTTCAACTCCTTTTGCAGCTCAGCCAGGCGAGCACTGGCATTATAAGATCTGCGGAAATGCACACAGACTTTCCTGGCCTGCCTCAGGACATCCTGTAAGCCCGGGTACCTGCCCAAGAACCGCTGCACCACCAGGTTAAGGACGTGAGCCATACAGGGCACATGGGTCAGTTTTCCCTGTCGGAGGGCGGAGAGGAGGTTGGTGCCATTGTCGCAAACCACCATTCCTGGCTTAAGCTGGCGTGGCGTCAACCACCTCTTGGCCTGCCCCTGCAGAGCAGACAGGACCTCTGCCCCAGTGTGGCTCCTGTCCCCCAAACACACCAGCGCAAGCACGGCATGGCATCTTTTTGCCTGCGTACTTGCGTAGCCCCTTGAATGCCTACGGAGCACCGCTGGTTCCGAGGACAAACCACAGGAAGAGGCCATGGAGGAAGAAGAAGAGGAGGGGGTGGAGGAGAGAGGTGTGTCACAACCAGTAGTAGCATTTTGGAGGCGTGGCGGTGAAACAACCTCCAACACTACTGCACCTTGTCCTGCATCCTTCCCAGCTGCCAAAAGAGTGACCCAATGGGCCGTGAAAGAAAGGTAACGTCCCTGTCCATGCCTGCTGGACCATGAGTCAGCGGTAATATGCACCTTACCGCTGACCGCCCTGTCCAGCGAGGCCAAGACATTGCCTTCCACATGCCTGTAGAGAGCCGGAATCGCCTTCCGTGAGAAAAAGTGGCGTTTGGGAACCTGCCACTGAGGAACCGCACATTGCACAAACTCACGGAAGGGGGCCGAGTCTACCAACTGAAAAGGCAGCAGTTGAAGCGCTAGCAGTTTAGCCAAGCTAGCATTCAACCGCTGGGCATGTGGATGGCTGGGAGTGAACTTCTTTCGACGGTCCAGCAGCTGGGGCAGGGAAATTTGCCTGCTAGAATCGGACGTCAGTGTACTGCTAGCAGAGTGGCCGCAAGTACTTGCCTGTGACACACCTAATTCTACACCTTCATTCCTCTCAGAGCAGGTTTCAGAGAGGACTGAAGGTATAGTGGGGTTGGAGATCCCAGCTGATGCGGTGCAAGAAGAGGTCAGCTTTGTTCTTTGGTGTGGGTCTTTAAGGTAGGCTTGCCAACGAGCTGCATGGCAGGTCAACATATGTCTGGTCAAGCATGTGGTGCCCAAGCGGCTGATGTTTTGGCCACGCGATATACGCTTGAGACATATGTTGCAAACAGCAGCTGTGCGATCTGATGCACTAGCCTCAAAAAAGGCCCACACCAAAGAACTTTTTGAATAACGGGCAGAGGCAGCGCCCTGCACAGGCGGAGCTCTGCGGTGTGATTCCGTCGGTGTGCTGCCCTTACGCTGGCCCCCCGAGAGCATCCTGCCTCGTTGGAGATGTGCCTCCTCCTCATCCTCCTCCTCCTCCTCCTCTCTCCTATTAGGCACTCACATGGAGTCAGTGACCTCATCATCCCCTCCCTCCTCATCACTGGAGCCAATCTGGCAGTATGCTGCAGCTGCTGGAACATGACTGCCAGATTGGTGTCCTTCTTGAGCATCCCCTCTCTCTGCTCTCACGCTGCTGCCTTCCTCTAGCTGGGTATCATCATCAGACCCTTCGAAACGCTGGGCATCCTCCTGGAGCATGTACCCAACACTGTGCTCAAACAGTTCGGGGGACTCCTCAGGAGGACATGGTGGGTCTAGGGAAGGAGTGACTGATGATGACATTGATACCAGAGAAGAGGACGCTTTGGCAGCTGCTTTGCCAGTACCCTGAGCCTGGGTGAGAGAGGATGAGGAGGATGAGGTGGGCTTGGTCATCCACTCTACCAAGTCTTCGGCATGATGTGGCTCAACACGTCCAGCTGCCGAAAAGAAGGACAAGCGTGTCCCATGGTCATGTGCTGATGACAATGCACCGCGTACACGACCAGCACTGTTGCCCCCAGACACAGAGCCTGCTTGCCCTCTTTTTTTGCCTCCTGACTGTCTGCCTCTCCTTGTTTGCCTTCCAGACATTTTAATGGATGGCCTGCAGGGAGATGGGAAAAAGAGCAATAAGGGCTACCTTCAGGTGTATACTGTGCAGGAGGCTTAGCAACAATGACACTGACACTGTCCCCTGCCTATCCTTCTCTGTCCCTAAACACAAGGATTTGCAATATGCTTCAGCAAGATTGGTTTAGAACAGAAGAGCACACTGACACTTTCCCTCACTGTACCTCTCTGTCCCTACAAACAAGGTTTAGCACAGAATAACACACTGACACTCTCCCTACCTATCCTTCTCTGTCCCTAAACACAAGGAATCCAGGATTAGTAAAGGAAAAAAAATGACACTGTCCCTGCCTATGCTTCTCTTTCCCTGCTCCGGAACACACTACACAAGGCCGCCGCGCTGGCGGCCTTTTATAGTGTGGGGCGTGTACTAAACCCCCTCAGCAATAATTGGCCACAGGCATCCTGCCTGTGGCCAATAATTGCTCTCCTCGCTGCCGGCGCTGTGATTGGCCAAGCATGCGGGGTCACAGTGCATGCTTGGCCAATCACAGCGCCTGGATGACACTGCAATGGCGTAGTACATTGTGGGCCGTTCGCGTCACTCGAATTTGGCGCGAACGGCCCAAATCGTTCGATCTTCGTCGAACGATCGAACAGCCGATGTTCGAGTCGAACGTATGTTCGACTCGAACACGAAGCTCATCCCTAGTGGTCATTGGTAGAGGGAGCTCCCTTATATTAGTGGTCTGTGAAACTCCCTTATATTAGTGGTCTGTGGGAGAAGCCCCCTTATATTAGTTGTCTGTGGGAGAAGCTCCCTTATATTAGTGGTCTGTGGGAGAAGTCCCCTTATATTAGTTGTCTGTGGGAGAAGCCCCCTTATATTAGTGGACTGTGGGAGAAGCCCCCTTATATTAGTGGTCTGTGGGAGAAGCTCCCTTATATTAGTGGTCTGTGGGAGAAGCTCCCTTATATTAGTGGTCTGTGTGAGAAACCCCCCTATATTAGTGGTCTGTGGGAGAAGCCCCCTTATATTAGTGGTCTGTGGGAGAGGCTCCCTTATATTAGTGGTCTGTGGGAGAAGCCCCCTTATATTAGTGGTCTTTGGGGGAAGCTCCCTTATATTAGTGGTCTGTGGGAGAAGCTCCCTTATATTAGTGGTCTGTGGTAGAAGCTCCCTTATATTAGTGGTCTGTGGTAGAAGCTCCCTTATATTAGTGGTCTGTGGGAGAAGCTCCCTTATATTAGTGCTCATTGGTAGAGGGAGCTCCCTTATATTAGTGGTCTGTGGGAGAAGCCCCCTTATATTAGTGGTCTGTGGGAGAAGCCCCCTTATATTAGTGGTCTGTGGGAGAAGCCCCCTTATATTAGTGGTCTGTGGGGGAAGCCCCCTTATATTAATGGTCTGTGGGAGAAGCCCCCTTATATTAGTGGTCTGTGGTAGAAGCTCCCTTATATTAGTGCTCATTGGTAGAGGGAGCTCCCTTATATTAGTGGTCTGTGGGAGAAGCTCCCTTATATTAGTGGTCTGTGGGAGAAGCCCCCTTATATTAGTGGTCTGTGGGAGAAGCCCCCTTATATTAGTGGTCTGTGGGAGAAGCCCCCTTATATTAGTGGTCTGTGGGAGAAGCCCCCTTATATTAGTTGTCTGTGGGAGAAGCCCCCTTATATTAGTGGACTGTGGGAGAAGCCCCCTTATATTAGTGGTCTGTGGGAGAAGCTCCCTTATATTAGTGGTCTGTGGGAGAAGCTCCCTTATATTAGTGGTCTGTGTGAGAAACCCCCCTATATTAGTGGTCTGTGGGAGAAGCCCCCTTATATTAGTGGTCTGTGGGAGAGGCTCCCTTATATTAGTGGTCTGTGGGAGAAGCCCCCTTATATTAGTGGTCTTTGGGGGAAGCTCCCTTATATTAGTGGTCTGTGGGAGAAGCTCCCTTATATTAGTGGTCTGTGGTAGAAGCTCCCTTATATTAGTGGTCTGTGGGAGAAGCTCCCTTATATTAGTGGTCTGTGGGAGAAGCTCCCTTATATTAGTGGTCTGTGGGAGAAGCCCCCTTATATTAGTGGTCTGTGGGAGAAGCCCCCTTATATTAGTGGTCTGTGGGAGAAGCCCCCTTATATTAGTTGTCTGTAGGAGAAGCCCCCTTATATTAGTTGTCTGTGGGAGAAGCCCCCTTATATTAGTGGTCTGTAGGAGAAGCCCCCTTATATTAGTTGTCTGTGGGAGAAGCTCCCTTATATTAGTGGTCTGTGGGAGAAGCTCCCTTATATTAGTGGTCTGTGGGAGAAGTCCCCTTATATTAGTTGTCTGTGGGAGAAGCTCCCTTATATTAGTGGTCTGTGGTAGAAGCTCCCTTATATTAGTGGTCTGTGGGAGAAGCTCCCTTATATTAGTGGTCTGTGGGAGAAGCCCCCTTATATTAGTGGTCTGTGGGAGAAGCCCCCTTATATTAGTGGTCTGTGGGAGAAGCCCCCTTATATTGTCTGTAGGAGAAGCCCCCTTATATTAGTTGTCTGTGGGAGAAGCTCCCTTATATTAGTTGTCTGTGGGAGAAACCCCCCTATATTAGTGGTCTGTGGGAGAAGCCCCCTTATATTAGTGGTCTGTGGGAGAGGCTCCCTTATATTAGTGGTCTGTGGGAGAAGCCCCCTTATATTAGTGGTCTTTGGGGGAAGCTCCCTTATATTAGTGGTCTGTGGGAGAAGCTCCCTTATATTAGTGGTCTGTGGTAGAAGCTCCCTTATATTAGTGGTCTGTGGGAGAAGCTCCCTTATATTAGTGGTCTGTGGGAGAAGCTCCCTTATATTAGTGGTCTGTGGGAGAAGCCCCCTTATATTAGTGGTCTGTGGGAGAAGCCCCTTATATTAGTAGTCTGTGGGAGAAGCCCCCTTATATTAGTGGTCTGTGGGAGAAGCTCCCTTATATTAGTGGTCTGTGGGATAAGCCCCCTTATATTAGTGGTCTTTGGGGAAAGCTCCCTTATATTAGTGGTCTGTGGGAGAAGCTCCCTTATATTAGTGGTCTGTGGTAGAAGATCCCTTATATTAGTGGTCTGTGGTAGAAGCTCCCTTATATTAGTGGTCTGTGGGAGAAGCTCCCTTATATTAGTGCTCATTGGTAGAGGGAGCTCCCTTATATTAGTGGTCTGTGGGAGAAGCTCCCTTATATTAGTGGTCTGTGGGAGAAGCCCCCTTATATTAGTGGTCTGTGGGAGAAGCCCCCTTATATTAGTGGTCTGTGGGAGAAGCCCCCTTATATTAGTGGTCTGTGGGAGAAGCCCCCTTAAATTAGTGGTCTGTGGGAGAAGCCCCCTTATATTAGTGGTCTGTGGTAGAAGCTCCCTTATATTAGTGCTCATTGGTAGAGGGAGCTCCCTTATATTAGTGGTCTGTGGGAGAAGCTCCCTTATATTAGTGGTCTGTGGGAGAAGCCCCCTTATATTAGTGGTCTGTGGGAGAAGCCCCCTTATATTAGTGGTCTGTGGGAGAAGCCCCCTTATATTAGTGGTCTGTGGGAGAAGCCCCCTTATATTAGTGGTCTGTGGGAGAAGGTCCCTTATATTAGTGGTCTGTGGGAGAAGGTCCCTTATATTAGTGGTCTGTGGGAGAAGCTCCCTTATATTAGTGGTCTGTGGGAGAAGCTCCCTTATATTAGTGGTCTGTGGGAGAAGCCCCCTTATATTAGTGGTCTGTGGGAGAAGCCCCCTTATATTAGTGGTCTGTGGGAGAAGGTCCCTTATATTAGTGGTCTGTGGGAGAAGGTCCCTTATATTAGTGGTCTGTGGGAGAAGCTCCCTTATATTAGTGGTCTGTGGGAGAAGCCCCCTTATATTAGTGGTCTTTGGGGGAAGCTCCCTTATATTAGTGGTCTGTGGGAGAAGCTCCCTTATATTAGTGGTCTGTGGTAGAAGCTCCCTTATATTAGTGGTCTGTGGGAGAAGCTCCCTTATATTAGTGGTCTGTGGGAGAAGCCCCCTTATATTAGTGGTCTGTGGGAGAAGCCCCCTTATATTAGTTGTCTGTAGAAGCCCCCTTATATTAGTTGTCTGTGGGAGAAGCCCCCTTATATTAGTTGTCTGTGCGAGAAACCCCCCTATATTAGTGGTCTGTGGGAGAAGCCCCCTTATATTAGTGGTCTGTGGGAGAGGCTCCCTTATATTAGTGGTCTGTGGGAGAAGCCCCCTTATATTAGTGGTCTTTGGGGGAAGCTCCCTTATATTATTGGTCTGTGGGAGAAGCTCCCTTATATTAGTGGTATGTGGTAGAAGCTCCCTTATATTAGTGGTCTGTGGGAGAAGCTCCCTTATATTAGTGGTCTGTGGGAGAAGCTCCCTTATATTAGCGGTCTGTGGGAGAAGCCCCCTTATATTAGTGGTCTGTGGGAGAAGCCCCTTATATTAGTAGTCTGTGGGAGAAGCCCCCTTATATTAGTGGTCTGTGGGAGAAGCTCCCTTATATTAGTGGTCTGTGGGAGAAGCCCCCTTATATTAGTGGTCTTTGGGGGAAGCTCCCTTATATTAGTGGTCTGTGGGAGAAGCTCCCTTATATTAGTGGTCTGTGGTAGAAGATCCCTTATATTAGTGGTCTGTGGTAGAAGCTCCCTTATATTAGTGGTCTGTGGGAGAAGCTCCCTTATATTAGTGCTCATTGGTAGAGGGAGCTCCCTTATATTAGTGGTCTGTGGGAGAAGCTCCCTTATATTAGTGGTCTGTGGGAGAAGCCCCCTTATATTAGTGGTCTGTGGGAGAAGCCCCTTTATATTAGTGGTCTTTGGGGGAAGCTCCCTTATATTAGTGGTCTGTGAGAGAAGCTCCCTTATATTAGTGGTCTGTGGTAGAAGATCCCTTATATTAGTGGTCTGTGGTAGAAGCTCCCTTATATTAGTGGTCTGTGGGAGAAGCTCCCTTATATTAGTGCTCATTGGTAGAGGGAGCTCCCTTATATTAGTGGTCTGTGGGAGAAGCTCCCTTATATTAGTGGTCTGTGGGAGAAGCCCCCTTATATTAGTGGTCTGTGGGAGAAGCCCCCTTATATTAGTGGTCTGTGGGAGAAGCCCCCTTATATTAGTGGTCTGTGGGAGAAGCCCCCTTACATTAGTGGTCTGTGGGAGAAGCCCCCTTATATTAGTGGTCTGTGGTAGAAGCTCCCTTATATTAGTGGTCATTGGTAGAGGGAGCTCCCTTATATTAGTGGTCTGTGGGAGAAGCTCCCTTATATTAGTGGTCTGTGGGAGAAGCCCCCTTATATTAGTGGTCTGTGGGAGAAGCCCCCTTATATTAGTGGTCTGTGGGAGAAGCCCCCTTATATTAGTGGTCTGTGGGAGAAGCCCCCTTATATTAGTGGTCTGTGGGAGAAGCCCCCTTATATTAGTGGTCTGTGGGAGAAGGTCCCTTATATTAGTGGTCTGTGGGAGAAGGTCCCTTATATTAGTGGTCTGTGGGAGAAGCTCCCTTATATTAGTGGTCTGTGGGAGAAGCTCCCTTATATTAGTGGTCTGTGGGAGAAGCCCCCTTATATTAGTGGTCTGTGGGAGAAGCCCCCTTATATTAGTGGTCTGTGGGAGAAGATCCCTTATATTAGTGGTCTGTGGGAGAAGGTCCCTTATATTAGTGGTCTGTGGGAGAAGCTCCCTTATATTAGTGGTCTGTGGGAGAAGCCCCCTTATATTAGTGGTCTGTGGGAGAAGCCCCCTTATATTAGTGGTCTGTGGGAGAAGCCCCCTTATATTAGTGGTCTGTGGGAGAAGGTCCCTTATATTAGTGGTCTGTGGGAGAAGCTCCCTTATATTAGTGGTCTGTGGGGGAAGCTCCCTTATATTAGTGGTCTGTGGGAGAAGCTCCCTTATATTAGTGGTCTGTGGGAGAAGCTCCCTTATATTAGTGGTTATTGGTAGAGGGAGCTCCCTTATATTAGTGGTCTGTGTAACTCCCTTATATTAGTGGTCTGTGGGAGAAGGTCCCTTATATTAGTGGTCTGTGGGAGAAGCTCCCTTATATTAGTGGTCTGTGGGAGAAGCCCCCTTATATTAGTGGTCTGTGGGAGAAGCCCCCTTATATTAGTGGTCTGTGGGAGAAGCCCCCTTATATTAGTGGTCTGTGGGAGAAGATCCCTTATATTAGTGGTCTGTGGGAGAAGGTCCCTTATATTAGTGGTCTGTGGGAGAAGCTCCCTTATATTAGTGGTCTGTGGGAGAAGCCCCCTTATATTAGTGGTCTGTGGGAGAAGCCCCCTTATATTAGTGGTCTGTGGGAGAAGCCCCCTTATATTAGTGGTCTGTGGGAGAAGGTCCCTTATATTAGTGGTCTGTGGGAGAAGCTCCCTTATATTAGTGGTCTGTGGGGGAAGCTCCCTTATATTAGTGGTCTGTGGGAGAAGCTCCCTTATATTAGTGGTCTGTGGGAGAAGCTCCCTTATATTAGTGGTCATTGGTAGAGGGAGCTCCCTTATATTAGTGGTCTGTGTAACTCCCTTATATTAGTGGTCTGTGGGAGAAGCCCCCTTATATTAGTGGTCTGTGGGAGAAGCCCCCTTATATTAGTGGTCTGTGGGAGAAGCCCCCTTATATTAGTGGTCTGTGGGAGAAGCCCCCTTATATTAGTGGTCTGTGGGAGAAGCCCCCTTATATTAGTGGTCTGTGTAAGAAGCCCCCTTATATTAGTTGTCTGTAGGAGAAGCTCCCTTATATTAGTGGTCTGTGGGGGAAGCCCCCTTATATTAGTTGTCTGTGGGAGAAGCTCCCTTATATTAGTTGTCTGTGGGGGAAGCTCCCTTATATTAGTTGTCTGTGGGAGAAGCTCCCTTATATTGGTGGTCTGTGAAACTCCCTTATATTAGTGGTCTGTGGGAGAAGCCCCCTTATATTAGTGGTCTGTGGGAGAAGCTCCCTTATATTAGTGGTCTGTGAAACTCCCTTATATTAGTGGTCTGTGGGAGAAGCCCCCTTATATTAGTTGTCTGTGGGAGAAGCTCCCTTATATTAGTGGTCTGTGGGAGAAGCCCCCTTATATTAGTGGTCTGTGGGAGAAGCTCCCTTATATTAGTGGTCTGTGGGAGAAGCTCCCTTATATTAGTGGTCTGTGGGAGAAGCTCCCTTATATTAGTGGTCTGTGGGAGAAGCTCCCTTATATTAGTGGTCTGTGGGAGAAGCTCCCTTATATTAGTGGTCTGTGGGAGAAGCTCCCTTATATTAGTGGTCTGTGGGAGAAGCTCCCTTATATTAGTGGTCTGTGGGAGAAGCTCCCTTATATTAGTTGTCTGTGGGAGAAGCTCCCTTAAATTAGTGGTCTGTGGGGGAAGCCCCCTTGTATTAGTAGTCTGTGGGAGAAGCCCCCTTATATTAGTGGTCTGTGGGAGAAGCCCCCTTATATTAGTGGTCTGTGGGAGAAGCTCCCTTATATTAGTGGTCTGTGGGGGAAGCTCCCTTATATTAGTGGTCTGTGGGAGAAGCTCCCTTATATTAGTGGTCTGTGGGTGAAGCTCCCTTATATTAGTGGTCATTGGTAGTGATGAGCCGAACACCCCCGGGTTCGGTTCGCACCAGAACCCGCGAACGGACCGAAAGTTCGTACGAACATTAGAACCCTATTAAATACAATGGATGCGAACGTTCGAATTCTAAAGTGCTAATTATAACGACTATTATGCATGTTATTGTCCTAAAAAGGGTTTGGGAACCCGGGTTGTGCACCAGGGGACATGTATCAATGCAAAAAGAAGTTTTAAAAACGGTCGTTTTTCGGGAGCAGTCATTTTAATGATGCATAAAGTGAAAAAAAAAAAGTCAAATATTCCTTTAAATATCGTACCTGGGGGGTGTCTAAAGTATGCCTGTGAAGTGCCACGTGTTTCCCGTGTTTAGAACTGTCCCTGCACAAAATGACACTTCTAAAGGAAAAAAAAGCCATTTAAAACTGCTTGCGGCTTTAATGTAATGTCTGGTCCCGGTAATATGGATGAAAATCTTTAAGAAAAATGGCATAGCTACCCCATGACCCCCCCCCCCCTACCCCAGCCCATTACCAGCCCCTTTGGGTCTTGTATGGATATTAAGGGGAACCCCGCACATAAAATAAAAAAGGCCCTATATACTCTGAACAGCCGTATACAGGCGGTGCATACAAGACAGGGACTGTAGGTTTGTTCTTATGTAGAATCTGTTTGTAATTTTGAACAGGTACATTGTTGAAGTGTAGCTCCAGCCCAAAAATCTATTTTTAAACTTTTTGGAAAACATAGGTAAGGGTTATCACCCCTGTAACATTTGTTTTGCTGTCTGTGCCCCTGTTCAGAACATTTCACCTCACTTTCCGTCCCAATGACAACTGTTTTTGAAATGTGGTGTTTTTCTTGAAACAAGGATTGGTGATAAAGCATCAGTACAGAGGAGACACCTTTCTCCCATATTAATTCTTACAGGAGAGAATTTTCCTTCCTAGGGTTAGATTTCCTCTCACTTCCTGTTGTCTTCTTGCGTTTGCAAGTAGGAGTCGTTTGTAAGTTGGATGTTTGAAAGTAGGGACCTGCCGTATATACTCTGCAGAAATAGGCCCCTTAGTTGTTGGTGTTGGCACAACACTGTAAGCACTCACAGTTACTCTTGGTTGGTGCTGGAACGCCCTGCTGTCAACTATTATATCAGGAATTGTAATTACATATAATTGTTGAACAGTGGTAGTAAAAATTGGGCCTTTGATGGTGGTGCTGGTGCCACAACACTGTAAGCCCTGACAGTTACTCTTGGTGGGTGCAGCAATGGGCCCTGCTGTGAATTATTAGATCAAGAATTGTAATTGCATGCCCCTGTTGAACAGGGGCTGAAAAATTGGGCCTTTCGTGGTGGTGGTGGTGGTGGTGGTGTTGCCACAACACTGTAAGCCCTTAGAGTTACTCTTGGTGGGTGCAGGAATGGGCCCTGCTGTGAATTATTAGATCAAGAATTGTAATTACATGCCCCTTTTGAACAGGGGCTGAAAAATTGGGCCTTTCGTGGTGGTGGTGGCGTTGCCACAACACTGTAAGCCCTCAGAGTTACTCTTGGTGGGTGCAGCAATGGGCCCTGCTGTGAATTATTAGATCAAGAATTTTAATTACATGCCCCTGTTGAACAGGGGCTGAAAAATTGGGCCTTAGGCACTGGTGGCACAACACTGCAACCCCTCACAGATACTGTAATTGGAGCACAGCAATGAGCCCTGTTGCAAAGTATTGCTTCAAAAATTGTAATTACACGCCCCTGTTAAACAGGGGCTGAAAAATTGGGCCTTAGGCACTGGTGGCACAACACTGCAACCCCTCACAGATACTGTACTTGGAGCACAGCAATGAGGCCTGTTGCAAAGTATTGCATCAAAAATTGTAATTACACGCCCCTGTTAAACAGGGGCTGAAAAATTGGGCCTTAGCCACTGGTGGCGGCACCCATAAACCAAAATGATCTTCCAAGCTATCATCATTAATCGGATCATTGAGGAGGAGGAGGAGGATAGCCAGTCAACATAACAGCACAGGCACTCAGCATCAGCATCAGTCTTGAAGGGATGTGACATTTTAAAATCAATTAGTCTGTTATATCAGCATCAGGTGTGTGGTAGCTGGTGGTGATCCAAGACTGGTTCATCTTGATGAAAGTCAGTCGATCAACCGAGTCGATGGACAGACGCACCCTGTGATCCGTGACAAATCCTCCAGCAGCACTGAATGTGCGTTCTGAAAGAACGCTGGATGCAGGACAGGCCAGTAGCTCAATTGCATACTGTGCAAGCTCTGGCCAGTGATCCATCCTCAAGACCCAGTAAGCCAGAGGATTTTCGGTGGGGAAGGTGACCAAGTCTGACCTTGCCCCTAGGTATTCCTGGACCATGTATATCAGACGCTGGCGATGGTTGCTGGAACCGATCATACTTTGGGGCTGCGGACTAAAGAATTGTCTGAACGCATCGGTCAGACGGCCACCTTCCCCACCGCTCCTTCTTTGACTGCCCGAAGCCTCAGCAACTCGTTGTCCAGGACCAGGAGTTTGTAACCTCCCAGTCTCTGGGAACGCGTTGCACAGACCTTTCTGCAAGGCCTCCCGGAGTTGTCTCATCCTCTGCTCCCTCTGCGACGGTAACATAAGGTCCGCAACCTTACCCTTGTACCGTGGATCAAGGAGAGTGGCCAGCCAGTAATGGTCCCTCTCCTTGATCCGAAGAATACGAGGATCCTTCCGCAGACTTTGCAGGATCAGGGAGGCCATGCAGCGTAGGTTAGCTGAGGCATTCGGTCCGGAGTCCTCTGGGTCACTAAGGACGACATGATCCGCAGCCACCTCCTCCCAGCCACGTACAAGTCCACTGGTTTCTTGGGACTGTAAATCATCCCTAAAAGACTGCTGCTGATGATGCTGAGTGCCAGCCTCCACCTCCATGCTGACACAATCCTCCTCCTCCTCCTCCTCCTCTTCCTGTGCGATGGGTGGGACAGAAGGAACACTGTCTGGGTAAAGGGGGCCTTGAGAGGCAAGGAAGTCCTCCTCTTCCTGCCTCTGTTCTGCCTCAAGTGCCCTGTCCATTATTCCACGCAGCGTGTGCTCCAACAGGTGGACAAGAGGTACAGTGTCACTGATGCATGCACTGTCACTGCTCACCATCCTCGTGGCCTCCTCAAATGGTGCCAGGACAGTGCATGCATCCCTGATCATGCCCCACTGGCGTGGAGAAAAAAAACCAAGCTCCCCTGACCCTGTCCTGGTGCCGTAGTCGCACAGGTACTCATTGATGGCCCTCTGCTGCGTGTGCAGCCGCTGCAGCATGGCCAACGTTGAGTTCCACCTGGTGGGCATGTCACATATAAGGCGGTTCTTGGGCAGGTTCAACTCCTTTTGCAGCTCAGCCAGGCGAGCACTGGCATTATAAGATCTGCGGAAATGCACACAGACTTTCCTGGCCTGCCTCAGGACATCCTGTAAGCCCGGGTACCTGCCCAAGAACCGCTGCACCACCAGGTTAAGGACGTGAGCCACATAGGGCACATGGGTCAGTTGTCCCTGTCGGAGGGCGGAGAGGAGGTTGGTGCCATTGTCGCAAACCACCATTCCTGGCTTAAGCTGGCGTGGCGTCAACCACCTCTCGGCCTGGCCCTGCAGAGCAGACAGGACCTCTGCCCCAGTGTGGCTTCTGTCCCCCAAACACACCAGCGCAAGCACGGCATGGCATCTTTTTGCCTGCGTACTTGCGTAGCCCCTTGAACGGCTACGGAGCACCGCTGGTTCAGAGGACAAAGCACAGGAAGAGGCCATGGAGGAAGAAGAAGAGGAGGGGTTGGAGGAGAGAGGTGTGTCACAACCAGTAGTAGCATTTTGGAGGCGTGGCGGTGGAACAACCTCCAACACTACTGCACCTTGTCCTGCATCCTTCCCAGCTGCCAAAAGAGTGACCCACTGGGCCGTGAAAGAAAGGTAACGTCCCTGTCCATGCCTGCTGGACCATGAGTCAGCAGTAATATGCACCTTACCGCTGACCGCCCTGTCCAGCGAGGCCAAGACATTGCCTTCCACATGCCGGTAGAGAGCCGGAATAGCCTTCCGTGAGAAAAAGTGGCGTTTGGGAACCTGCCACTGAGGAACCGCACATTGCACAAACTCACGGAAGGGGGCCGAGTCTACCAACTGAAAAGGCAGCAGTTGAAGCGCTAGCAATTTAGCCAAGCTAGCATTCAACCGCTGGGCATGTGGATGGCTGGGAGTGAACTTCTTTCGACGGTCCAGCAGCTGGGGCAGGGAAATTTGCCTGCTATAATCGGACGTCGGTGTACTGCTAGCAGAGTGCCCGCAAGTACTTGGCTGTGACACACCTAATTCTACACCTTCATTCCTCTCAGTGCATGTTTCAGAGAGGAGTGAAGGTATACTGGGGTTGGAGATCCCAGCTGATGCGGTGCAAGGAGAGGTCCGCTTTGTTCTTTGGTGTGGGTCTTTAAGGTAGGCTTGCCAACGAGCTGCATGGCAGGTCAACATATGTCTGGTCAGGCATGTGGTACCCAAGCGGCTGATGTTTTGGCCACGCGATATACGCTTGAGACATATGTTGCAAACAGCAGCTGTGCGATCTGATGCACTCGCCTCAAAAAAGGCCCACACCAAAGAACTTTTTGAATGACGGGCAGAGGCAGCGCCCTGCACAGGCGGAGCTCTGCGGTGTGATTCCGTCGGTGTGCTGCCCATACGCTGGCCACCCAAGGGCATCCTGCCTCGTTGGAGATGTGCCTCCTCCTCATCCTCCTCCTCCTCCTCTCTCCTATTAGGCACCCACGTGGAGTCAGTGACCTCATCATCCCCTCCCTCCTCATCACTGGAGCCAATCTGGCAGTATGCTGCAGCTGCTGGAACATGACTGCCAGATTGGTGTCCTTCTTGAGCATCCCCTCTGTCTGCTCTCACGCTACTGCCTTCCTCTAGCTGGGTATCATCACCAGATCCTTCGAAACGCTGGGCATCCTCCTGGAGCATGTACCCAACACTGTGCTGAAACAGTTCGGGGGACTCCTCAGGAGGAGGACATGGTGGGTCTAGGGAAGGAGTGACTGATGATGACATTGATACCAGAGAAGAGGACGCTTTGGCAGCTGCTTTGCCAGTACCCTGAGCCTGGGTGAGAGAGGATGAGGAGGAGGAGGAGGGCTTGGTCATCCACTCTACCAAGTCTTCGGCATGATGTGGCTCAACATGTCCAGCTGCCGAAAAGAAGGACAAGCGTGTCCCATGGCCATGTGCTGATGACAATGCACCGCGTCCACGACCAGCACTGTTGCCCCCAGACACAGAGCCTGCTTGCCCTCTTTTATTGCCTCCTGACTGTCTGCCTCTCCTTGTTTGCCTTCCAGACATTCTAATAGATGGCCTGCAGGGAGATGGGAAAAAAGCAATAAGGGCTACCTTCAGGTGTCCTTCTCTGTCCCTTTACTTAAGGATTTCTAAATATGGTTGAGGATGATTGCTTTCGCACAGAATAGCACAATGACAATTTCCCTGACTGTCCAAAAAACAAGGATTTCAAAGATGGTTGATGATGAATGCTTTAGCACACTATAGCACAAGGAGAATTTCCCTCACTGTCCTTCCCTGTCCCTACAAACAAGGTTTAGCACAGTAAAACACACTGACACTCTCCCTACCTATAGTTTTCTGTCCCTATAAAAAATGTTTTTTTAAAGATGGTTGATGATGAATGCTTTAGCACAGTATAGCACAATGAGAATTTCCCTCACTGTCCTTCCCTGTCCCTACAAACAAGGTTTAGCACAGTAAAACACACTGACACTCTCCCTACCTATAGTTTTCTGTCCCTATAATTTTTTTTTTTTAAAGATGGTTGATGATAAATGCTTTAGCACAGTATAGCACAATGAGAATTCCCCTCACTTTCCTTCCCTGTCCCTAGAAACAAGGATTCACACAGTAAAACACACTGACACTCTCCCTACCTATCCTTCTATTTCCCTAAACTAAAGGAATCCAGGTTAAGCAAGAAAAAAAAATGTCACTGTCCCTGCCTATGCTTCTCTTTCCCTGCTCCGGAACACACTACACTAGGCCGCCGTGCTGGCGGCCTTTTATAGTGTGGGGCGTGTACTAAACACCCTCAGCAATAATTGGCCACAGGCATCCTGCCTGTGGCCAATCATTGCTCTCCTCGCTGCCGGCGCTGTTATTGGCCAAGCATGCGGGGTCACAGTGCATGCTTGGCCAATCACAGCGCCTGGATGACACTGCGATGGCGTAGTGCATTGTGGGCCGCGAATTAGGCGCGAACGGCCCAAATCGTTCGTTGTTCGGCGAACGATCGAACAGCCGATGTTCGAGTCGAACGTATGTTCGACTCGAACACCGAGCTCATCCCTAGTCATTGGTAGAGGGAGCTCCCTTATATTAGTGGTCTGTGAAACTCCCTTATATTAGTGGTCTGTGGGAGAAGCCCCCTTATATTAGTGGTCTGTGGGAGAAGCCCCCTTATATTAGTGGTCTGTGGGAGAAGCCTCCTTATATTAGTGGTCTGTGGGAGAAGCCCCCTTATATTAGTGGTCTGTGGAAGAAGCCCCCTTATATTAGTTGTCTGTGGGAGAAGCTCCCTTATATTAGTGGTCTGTGGGGGAAGCCCCCTTATATTAGTAGTCGGAAGCCCCCTTATATTAGTAGTCTGTGGGAGAAGCCCCCTTATATTAGTGGTCTGTGGGAGAAGCCCCCTTATATTAGTGGTCTGTGGGAGAAGCCCCCTTATATTAGTTGTCTGTGGGAGAAGCTCCCTTATATTAGTGGTCTGTGGGAGAAGCCCCCTTATATTAGTGGTCTGTGGGAGAAGCTCCCTTATATTAGTGGTCTGTGGGAGAAGCCCCCTTATATTAGTTGTCTGTGGGAGAAGCTCCCTTATATTAGTGGTTTCTGGGAGAAGCCCCCTTATATTAGTGGTCTGTGGGAGAAGCTCCCTTATATTAGTGGTCTGTGGGGGAAGCTCCCTTATATTAGTTGTCTGTGGGAGAAGCTCCCTTATATTAGTGGTCTGTGGGGGAAGCCCCCTTATATTAGTAGTCTGTGGGAGAAGCCCCCTGATATTAGTGGTTTGTGGGAGAAGCTCCCTTATATTAGTGGTCTATGGGGGAAGCTCCCTTATATTAGTGGTCTGTGGGAGAAGCTCCCTTATATTAGTGGTCTGTGGGAGAAGCTCCCTTGTATTAGTAATGATTGGTAGAGGGAGCTCCCTTATATTAGTGGTCTGTGAAACTCCCTTATATTAGTGGTCTATGGGGGAAGCTCCCTTATATTAGTGGTCTGTGGGAGAAGCTCCCTTATATTAGTGGTCTGTGGGAGAAGCTCCCTTATATTAGTGGTCATTGGTAGAGGTAGCTCCCTTATATTAGTGGTCTGTGAAACTCCCTTATATTAGAGGTCTGTGGGAGAAGCCCCCTTATATTAGTGGTCATTGGTAGAGGGAGCTCCCTTATATTAGTTGTCTGTGAAACTCCCTTATATTAGTTGTCTGTGTGAGATGCCCCCTTATATTAGTGGTCTGTGGGAGAAGCCCCCTTATATTAGTGGTCTGTGGAGGAAGCCCCCTTATATTAGTGGTCTGTGGGGGAAGCTCCCTTATATTAGTAGTCTGTGGGAGAAACCCCCTTATATTAGTGGTCTGTGGGAGAAGCCCCCTTATATTAGTGGTCTGTGGGAGAAGCTCCCTTATATTAGTGGTCTGTGGAGGAAGCCCCCTTATATTAGTGGTCTGTGGGGGAAGCTCCCTTATATTAGTAGTCTGTGGGAGAAACCCCCTTATATTAGTGGTCTGTGGGAGAAGCCCCCTTATATTAGTCGTCTGTGGGAGAAGCCCCCTTATATTAGTCGTCTGTGGGAGAAGCCCCCTTATATTAGTTGTCTGTGGGAGATGCCCCCTTATATTAGTGGTCTGTGGGAGAAGCCCCCTTATATTAGTGGTCTGTGGGAGAAGCCCCCTTATATTAGTGGTCTGTGGGAGAAGCCCCCTTATATTAGTGGTCTGTGGGAGAAGCCCCCTTATATTAGTTGTCTGTGGAAGATGCCCCCTTATATTAGTGGTCTGTGGGAGAAGCCCCCTTATATTAGTGGTCTGTGGGAGAAGCTCCCTTATATTAGTTGTCTGTGGGAGAAGCTCCCTTATATTAGTGGTCTGTGGGGGAAGCCCCCTTATATTAGTGGTCTGTGGGAGAAGCTCCCTTATATTCGTGGTCTGTGGGAGATGCCCCCTTATATTAGTGGTCTGTGGGAGAAGCCCCCTTATATTAGTGGTTTCTGGGAGAAGCCCCCTTATATTAGTGGTCTGTGGGAGAAGCTCCCTTATATTAGTGGTCTGTGGGGGAAGCTCCCTTATATTAGTTGTCTGTGGGAGAAGCTCCCTTATATTAGTGGTCTGTGGGGGAAGCCCCCTTATATTAGTAGTCTGTGGGAGAAGCCCCCTGATATTAGTGGTTTGTGGGAGAAGCTCCCTTATATTAGTGGTCTGTGGGAGAAGCTCCCTTATATTAGTGGTCTGTGGGAGAAGCTCCCTTATATTAGTGGTCTGTGGGAGAAGCTCCCTTATATTAGTGGTCTGTGGGAGAAGCTCCCTTATATTAGTGGTCTGTGGGAGAAGCCCCCTTATATTAGTGGTCTGTGGGAGAAGCTCCCTTATATTAGTGGTCTGTGGGAGAAGCCCCCTTATATTAGTGGTCTGTGGGAGAAGCTCCCTTATATTAGTGGTCTGTGGGAGAAGCCCCCTTATATTAGTGGTTTGTGGGAGAAGCCCCCTTATATTGGTTGTCTGTGGGAGAAGCTCCCTTATATTAGTTGTCTGTGGGAGATGCCCCCTTATATTAGTGGTCTGTGGGAGAAGCCCCCTTATATTAGTGGTCTGTGGGAGAAGCCCCCTTATATTAGTGGTCTGTGGGAGAAGCTCCCTTATATTAGTGGTCTGTGGGAGAAGCTCCCTTATATTAGTGGTCTGTGGGAGAAGCCCCCTTATATTAGTGGTCTGTGGGAGAAGCTCCCTTATATTAGTGGTCTGTGGGAGACCCTTATATTAGTGGTTTGTGGGAGAAGCTCCGTTATATTAGTGGTTTGTGGGAGAAGCGCCCTTATATTAGTGGTCTGTGGGAGAAGCTCCCTTATATTAGTGGTCTGTGGGAGAAGCTCCCTTATATTAGTGGTCTGTGGGAGAAGCTCCCTTATATTAGTGGTCTGTGGTAGAAGCTCCCTTATATTAGTGGTCTGTGGGAGAAGCTCCCTTATATTAGTGGTCTGTGGAAGAAGCTCCCTTATATTAGTGGTCTGTGGGAGAAGCTCCCTTATATTAGTGGTCTGTGGGAGAAGCCCCCTTATATTGGTTGTCTGTGGGAGAAGCTCCCTTATATTAGTGGTCTGTGGGAGAAGCCCCCTTATATTAGTGGTCTGTGGGAGAAGCTCCCTTATATTAGTGGTCTGTGGGAGAAGCCCCCTTATATTAGTGGTCTGTGGGAGAAGCTCCCTTATATTAGTGGTCTGTGGGAGAAGCTCCCTTATATTAGTGGTCTGTGGGAGAAGCCCCCTTATATTAGTGGTCTGTGGGAGAAGCTCCCTTATATTAGTGGTCTGTGGGAGAAGGTCCCTTATTATAGTGGTCTGTGGGAGAAGCCCCCTTATATTAGTGGTCTGTGGGAGAAGCTCCCTTATATTAGTGGTCTGTGGTAGAAGCTCCCTTATATTAGTGGTCTGTGAAACTCCCTTATATTAGTTGTCTGTGAGAGAAGCTCCCTTATATTAGTGGTCTGTGGGGGAAGCCCCCTTATATTAGTAGTCTGTGGGAGAAGCCCCCTTATATTAGTGGTCTGTGGGAGAAGCCCCCTTATATTAGTTGTCTGTGGGAGATGCCCCCTTATATTAGTGGTCTGTGGGAGAAGCCCCCTTATATTAGTGGTCTGTGGGAGAAGCCCCCTTATATTAGTTGTCTGTGGGAAAAGCTCCCTTATATTAGTGGTCTATGGGGGAAGCTCCCTTATATTAGTGGTCTGTGGGAGAAGCTCCCTTATATTAGTGGTCTGTGGGAGAAGCTCCCTTATATTAGTGGTCATTGGTAGAGGGAGCTCCCTTATATTAGTGGTCTGTGAAACTCCCTTATATTAGAGGTCTGTGGGAGAAGCCCCCTTATATTAGTGGTCATTGGTAGAGGGAGCTCCCTTATATTAGTGGTCTGTGAAACTCCCTTATATTAGTTGTCTGTGGGAGAAGCTCCCTTATATTATTGGTCTGTGGGGGAAGCCCCCTTATATTAGTAGTCTGTGGGAGAAGCCCCCTTATATTAGTGGTCTGTGGGAGAAACCCCCTTATATTAGTTGTCTGTGGGAGAAGCTCCCTTATATTAGTGGTCTATGGGGGAAGCTCCCTTATATTAGTGGTCTGTGGGAGAAGCTCCCTTATATTAGTGGTCTGTGGGAGAAGCTCCCTTGTATTAGTAATGATTGGTAGAGGGAGCTCCCTTATATTAGTGGTCTGTGAAACTCCCTTATATTAGTGGTCTATGGGGGAAGCTCCCTTATATTAGTGGTCTGTGGGAGAAGCTCCCTTATATTAGTGGTCTGTGGGAGAAGCTCCCTTATATTAGTGGTCATTGGTAGAGGTAGCTCCCTTATATTAGTGGTCTGTGAAACTCCCTTATATTAGAGGTCTGTGGGAGAAGCCCCCTTATATTAGTGGTCATTGGTAGAGGGAGCTCCCTTATATTAGTTGTCTGTGAAACTCCCTTATATTAGTTGTCTGTGTGAGATGCCCCCTTATATTAGTGGTCTGTGGGAGAAGCCCCCTTATATTAGTGGTCTGTGGAGGAAGCCCCCTTATATTAGTGGTCTGTGGGGGAAGCTCCCTTATATTAGTAGTCTGTGGGAGAAACCCCCTTATATTAGTGGTCTGTGGGAGAAGCCCCCTTATATTAGTGGTCTGTGGGAGAAGCTCCCTTATATTAGTGGTCTGTGGAGGAAGCCCCCTTATATTAGTGGTCTGTGGGGGAAGCTCCCTTATATTAGTAGTCTGTGGGAGAAACCCCCTTATATTAGTGGTCTGTGGGAGAAGCCCCCTTATATTAGTCGTCTGTGGGAGAAGCCCCCTTATATTAGTTGTCTGTGGGAGATGCCCCCTTATATTAGTGGTCTGTGGGAGAAGCCCCCTTATATTAGTGGTCTGTGGGAGAAGCCCCCTTATATTAGTGGTCTGTGGGAGAAGCCCCCTTATATTAGTGGTCTGTGGGAGAAGCCCCCTTATATTAGTTGTCTGTGGAAGATGCCCCCTTATATTAGTGGTCTGTGGGAGAAGCCCCCTTATATTAGTGGTCTGTGGGAGAAGCTCCCTTATATTAGTTGTCTGTGGGAGAAGCTCCCTTATATTAGTGGTCTGTGGGGGAAGCCCCCTTATATTAGTGGTCTGTGGGAGAAGCTCCCTTATATTCGTGGTCTGTGGGAGATGCCCCCTTATATTAGTGGTCTGTGGGAGAAGCCCCCTTATATTAGTGGTCTATGGAGGAAGCCCCCTTATATTAGTGGTCTGTGGGGGAAGCTCCCTTATATTACTAGTCTGTGGGAGAAACCCCCTTATATTAGTGGTCTGTGGGAGAAGCCCCCTTATATTAGTGGTCTGTGGGAGAAGGCCCCTTATATTAGTTGTCTGTGGGAGAAGCCGCCTTATATTAGTGGTCTGTGGGAGAAGCCCCCTTATATTAGTTGTCTGTGGGAGAAGCTCCCTTATATTAGTGGTTTGTGGGGGAAGCTCCCTTATATTAGTGGTCTGTGAGAGAAGCTCCCTTATATTAGTGGTCTGTGGGAGAAGCCCCCTTATATTAGTGGTCTGTGGGAGAAGCTCCCTTATATTAGTGGTCTGTGGGAGAAGCTCCCTTATATTAGTGGTCTGTGGGAGAAGCCCCCTTATATTAGTTGTCTGTGGGAGATGCCCCCTTATATTAGTGGTCTGTGGGAGAAGCCCCCTTATATTAGTGGTCTGTGGGAGAAGCCCCCTTATATTAGTTGTCTGTGGGAGATGCCCCCTTATATTAGTGGTCTGTGGGAGAAGCCCCCTTATATTAGTTGTCTGTGGGAGAAGCCCCCTTATATTAGTGGTCTGTGGAGGAAGCCCCCTTATATTAGTGGTCTGTGGGAGAAGCTCCCTTATATTAGTGGTCTGTGGGAGAAGCTCCCTTATATTAGTGATCTGTGGGAGAAGCCCCCTTATATTAGTGGTCTGTGGGAGAAGCCCCCTTATATTAGTGGTCTGTGGGAGAAGCTCCCTTATATTAGTGGTCTGTGGGAGAAGCTCCCTTATATCAGTGGTCTGTGGGAGAAGCTCCCTTATATTAGTGGTCATTGGTAGAGGGAGCTCTCTTATATTAGTGGTCTGTGAAACTCCCTTATATTAGTTGTCTGTGGGAGAAGCTCCCTTATATTAGTGGTCTGTGGGAGAAGCTCCCTTATATTAGTGGTCTGTGGGAGAAGCTCCCTTATATTAGTGATCTGTGGGAGAAGGTCCCTTATATTAGTGGTCTGTGGGAGAAGCTCCCTTATATTAGTGGTCTGTGGGAGAAGCCCCCTTATATTAGTGGTCTGTAGGGGAAGCTCCCTTATATTAGTGGTCTGTGGGAGAAGCTCCCTTATATTAGTGGTCTGTGGGAGAAGCCCCCTTATATTAGTGGTCTGTGGGAGAAACCCCTTTATATTAGTGGTCTGTGGAGGAAGCCCCCTTATATTAGTAGTATGTGGGAGAAACCCCCTTATATTAGTTGTCTGTGGGGGAAGCCCCCTCATATTAGTAGTATGTGGGAGAAACCCCCTTATATTAGTGGTCTGTGGGAGAAGCCCCCTTATATTAGTGGTCTGTGGGAGAAGCCCCCTTATATTAGTGGTCTGTGGGAGAAGCTCCCTTATATTAGTGTTCTGTGGGGGAAGCTCCCTTATATTAGTGGTCTGTGGGAGAAGCTCCCTTATATTAGTTGTCTGTGGGAGAAGGTCCCTTATATTAGTGGTCTGTGGGGGAAGCCCCCTTATATTAGTGGTCTGTGGGAGAAGCTCCCTTATATTTGTGGTCTGTGGGAGATGCCCCCTTATATTAGTGGTCTGTGGGAGAAGCCCCCTTATATTAGTGGTCTGTGGGAGAAGGCCCCTTATATTAGTTGTCTGTGGGAGAAGCCCCCTTATATTAGTGGTCTGTGGGAGAAGCCCCCTTATATTAGTTGTCTGTGGGAGAAGCTCCCTTATATTAGTGGTTTGTGGGAGAAGCTCCCTTATATTAGTGGTCTGTGAGAGAAGCTCCCTTATATTAGTGGTCTGTGGGAGAAGCCCCCTTATATTAGTTGTCTGTGGGAGAAGCTCCCTTATATTAGTGGTTTGTGGGAGAAGCTCCCTTATATTAGTGGTCTGTGAGAGAAGCTCCCTTATATTAGTGGTTTGTGGGAGAAGCCCCCTTATATTAGTTGTCTGTGGGAGATGCCCCCTTATATTAGTGGTCTGTGGGAGAAGCCCCCTTATATTAGTGGTCTGTGGGAGAAGCCCCCTTATATTAGTTGTCTGTGGGAGAAGCTCCCTTATATTAGTGGTCTGTGGGAGAAGCTCCCTTATATTAGTGGTCTGTGGGAGAAGCTCCCTTATATTAGTGGTCTGTGGGAGAAGCTCCCTTATATTAGTGGTCATTGGTAGAGGGAGCTCCCTTATATTAGTGGTCTGTGAAACTCCCTTATATTAGAGGTCTGTGGGAGAAGCCCCCTTATATTAGTGGTCATTGGTAGAGGGAGCTCCCTTATATTAGTGGTCTGTGAAACTCCCTTATATTAGTTGTCTGTGGGAGAAGCTCCCTTATATTAGTGGTCTGTGGGGGAAGCCCCCTTATATTAGTAGTCTGTGGGAGAATCCCCCTTATATTAGTGGTCTGTGGGGGAAGCCCCCTTATATTAGTTGTCTGTGGGAGATGGCCCCTTATATTAGTGGTCTGTGGGAGAAGCCCCCTTATATTAGTGGTCTGTGGGAGAAGCCCCCTTATATTAGTGGTCTGTGGGAGAAGCTCCCTTATATTAGTGGTCTGTGGGAGAAGCCCCCCTTATATTAGTGGTCTGTGGGAGAAGCCCCCTTATATTAGTGGTCTGTGGGAGAAGCTCCCTTATATTAGTGGTCTGTGGGGAAGCTCCCTTATATTAGTGGTCTGTGGGGGAAGCCCCCTTATATTAGTGGTCTGTGGGAGAAGCCCCCTTATATTAGTGGTCTGTGGGAGAAGCCCCCTTATATTAGTGGTCTGTGGGAGAAGCTCCCTTATATTAGTGGTCTGTGGGGGAAGCTCCCTTATATTAGTGGTCTGTGGGGGAAGCCCCCTTGTATTAGTTGTCTGTGGGGGAAGCCCCCTCATATTAGTAGTATGTGGGAGAAACCCCCTTATATTAGTGGTCTGTGGAGGAAGCCCCCTTGTATTAGTTGTCTGTGGGGGAAGCCCCCTCATATTAGTAGTATGTGGGAGAAACCCCCTTATATTAGTGGTCTGTGGGAGAAGCCCCCTTATATTAGTGGTCTGTGGGAGAAGCCCCCTTATATTAGTGGTCTGTGGGAGAAGCTCCCTTATATTAGTGGTCTGTGGGAGAAGCCCCCTTATATTAGTGGTCTGTTGGAGAAGCTCCCTTATATTAGTGGTCTGTGGGGGATGCCCCCTCATATTAGTAGTATGTGGGAGAAACCCCCTTATATTAGTGGTCTGTGGGAGAAGCCCCCTTATATTAGTGGTCTGTGGGAGAAGCCCCCTTATATTAGTGGTCTGTGGGAGAAGCCCCCTTATATTAGTGGTCTGTGGGAGAAGCCCCCTTATATTAGTGGTCTGTGGAGAAGCTCCCTTATATTAGTGGTCTGTGGGGGAAGCTCCCTTATATTAGTGGTCTGTGGGTGAAGCCCCCTTGTATTAGTTGTCTGTGGGGGAAGCCCCCTCATATTAGTAGTATGTGGGAGAAACCCCTTTATATTAGTGGTCTGTGGAGGAAGCCCCCTTGTATTAGTTGTCTGTGGGGGAAGCCCCCTCATATTAGTAGTATGTGGGAGAAACCCCCTTATATTAGTGGTCTGTGGGAGAAGCCCCCTTATATTAGTGGTCTGTGGGAGAAGCCCCCTTATATTAGTGGTCTGTGGGAGAAGCTCCCTTATATTAGTGGTCTGTGGGGGAAGCTCCCTTATATTAGTGGTCTGTGGGGGAAGCCCCCTTATATTAGTGGTCTGTGGGAGAAGCCCCCTTATATTAGTGGTCTGTGGGAGAAGCCCCCTTATATTAGTGGTCTGTGGGAGAAGCTCCCTTATATTAGTGGTCTGTGGGGGAAGCTCCCTTATATTAGTGGTCTGTGGGGGAAGCTCCCTTATATTAGTGGTCTGTGGGAGAAGCTCCCTTATATTAGTGGTCTGTGGGAGAAGCTCCCTTATATTAGTGGTCTGTGGGAGAAGCTCCCTTATATTAGTGGTCTGTGGGAGAAGCTCCCTTATATTAGTTGTCTGTGGGAGAAGCTCCCTTATATTAGTGGTCTGTGGGGGAAGCCCCCCTTATATTAGTGGTCTGTGGGAGAAGCTCCCTTATATTCGTGGTCTGTGGGAGATGCCCCCTTATATTAGTGGTCTGTGGGAGAAGCCCCCTTATATTAGTGGTCTGTGGGAGAAGGCCCCTTATATTAGTTGTCTGTGGGAGAAGCCGCCTTATATTAGTGGTCTGTGGGAGAAGCCCCCTTATATTAGTTGTCTGTGGGAGAAGCTCCCTTATATTAGTGGTTTGTGGGAGAAGCTCCCTTATATTAGTGGTCTGTGAGAGAAGCTCCCTTATATTAGTGGTCTGTGGGAGAAGCCCCCTTATATTAGTTGTCTGTGGGAGAAGCTCCCTTATATTAGTGGTTTGTGGAGAAGCTCCCTTATATTAGTGGTCTGTGAGAGAAGCTCCCTTATATTAGTGGTCTGTGGGAGAAGCCCCCTTATATTAGTTGTCTGTGGGAGATGCCCCCTTATATTAGTGGTCTGTGGGAGAAGCCCCCTTATATTAGTGGTCTGTGGGAGAAGCCCCCTTATATTAGTTGTCTGTGGGAGAAGCTCCCTTATATTAGTGGTCTGTGGGAGAAGCTCCCTTATATTAGTGGTCTGTGGGAGAAGCTCCCTTATATTAGTGGTCTGTGGGAGAAGCTCCCTTATATTAGTGGTCATTGGTAGAGGGAGCTCCCTTATATTAGTGGTCTGTGAAACTCCCTTATATTAGAGGTCTGTGGGAGAAGCCCCCTTATATTAGTGGTCATTGGTAGAGGGAGCTCCCTTATATTAGTGGTCTGTGGGAGAAGCCCCCTTATATTAGTGGTCTGTGGGAGAAGCTCCCTTATATTAGTGGTCTGTGGGGGAAGCTCCCTTATATTAGTGGTCTGTGGGAGAAGCCCCCTTATATTAGTTGTCTGTGGGAGAAGCTCCCTTATATTAGTGGTTTGTGGGAGAAGCTCCCTTATATTAGTGGTCTGTGAGAGAAGCTCCCTTATATTAGTGGTCTGTGGGAGAAGCCCCCTTATATTAGTTGTCTGTGGGAGATGCCCCCTTATATTAGTGGTCTGTGGGAGAAGCCCCCTTATATTAGTGGTCTGTGGGAGAAGCCCCCTTATATTAGTTGTCTGTGGGAGAAGCCGCCTTATATTAGTGGTCTGTGGGAGAAGCCCCCTTATATTAGTTGTCTGTGGGAGAAGCCCCCTTATATTAGTGGTCTGTGGGAGAAGCTCCCTTATATTAGTTGTCTGTGGGAGAAGCCGCCTTATATTAGTGGTCTGTGGGAGAAGCCCCCTTATATTAGGTGTCTGTGGGAGAAGCTCCCTTATATTAGTGGTCTGTGGGGGAAGCTCCCTTATATTAGTGGTCTGTGGGAGAAGCTCCCTTATATTAGTGGTCTGTGGGAGAAGCTCCCTTATATTAGTGGTCTGTGGGGGAAGCTCCCTTATATTAGTGGTCTGTGGGGGAAGCTCCCTTATATTAGTGGTCTGTGGGGGAAGCCCCCTTATATTAGTGGTCTGTGGGAGAAGCCCCCTTATATTAGTGGTCTGTGGGAGAAGCCCCCTTATATTAGTGGTCTGTGGGAGAAGCTCCCTTATATTAGTGGTCTGTGGGGGAAGCTCCCTTATATTAGTGGTCTGTGGGGAAGCTCCCTTATATTAGTGGTCTGTGGGGGAAGCCCCCTTATATTAGTGGTCTGTGGGAGAAGCTCCCTTATATTCGTGGTCTGTGGGAGAAGCCCCCTTATATTAGTGGTCTGTGGGAGAAGCTCCCTTATATTCGTGGTCTGTGGGAGATGCCCCTTTATATTAGTGGTCTGTGGGAGAAGCCCCCTTATATTAGTGGTCTGTGGGAGAAGGCCCCTATATTAGTTGTCTGTGGGAGAAGCCGCCTTATATTAGTGGTCTGTGGGAGAAGCCCCCTTATATTAGTTGTCTGTGGGAGAAGCTCCCTTATATTAGTGGTTTGTGGGAGAAGCTCCCTTATATTAGTGGTCTGTGAGAGAAGCTCCCTTATATTAGTGGTCTGTGGGAGAAGCCCCCTTATATTAGTTGTCTGTGGGAGAAGCTCCCTTATATTAGTGGTCTGTAGGAGAAGCTCCCTTATATTAGTGGTCTGTGGGAGAAGCTCCCTTATATTAGTTGTCTGTGGGAGAAGCTCCCTTATATTAGTGGTCATTGGTAGAGGGAGCTCCCTTATATTAGTGGTCTGTGAAACTCCCTTATATTAGAGGTCTGTGGGAGAAGCCCCCTTATATTAGTGGTCATTAGTAGAGGGAGCTCCCTTATATTAGTGGTCTGTGAAACTCCCTTATATTAGTTGTCTGTGGGAGAAGCTCCCTTATATTAGTGGTCTGTGGGGGAAGCCCCCTTATATTAGTAGTCTGTGGGAGAAGCCCCCTTATATTAGTGGTCTGTGGGAGAAGCCCTCTTATATTAGTTGTCTGTGGGAGATGCCCCCTTATATTAGTGGTCTGTGGGAGAAGCCCCCTTATATTAGTGGTCTGTGGGAGAAGCTCCCTTATATTAGTTGTCTGTGGGAGAAGCTCCCTTATATTAGTGGTCTGTGGGGGAAGCCCCCTTATATTAGTGGTCTGTGGGAGAAGCTCCCTTATATTAGTGGTCTGTGGGAGATGCCCCCTTATATTAGTGGTCTGTGGGAGAAGCCCCCTTATATTAGTGGTCTGTGGAGGAAGCCCCCTTATATTAGTGGTCTGTGGGAGAAGCCCCCTTATATTAGTGGTCTGTGGAGGAAGCCCCCTTATATTAGTGGTCTGTGGGAGAAGCTCCCTTATATTAGTGGTCTGTGGGAGAAGCCGCCTTATATTAGTGGTCTGTGGAGAAGCCCCCTTATATTAGGTGTCTGTGGGAGAAGCTCCCTTATATTAGTGGTCTGTGGGGGAAGCTCCCTTATATTAGTGGTCTGTGGGAGAAGCTCCCTTATATTAGTGGTCTGTGGGAGAAGCTCCCTTATATTAGTGGTCTGTGGGAGAAGCTCCCTTATATTAGTGGTCTGTGGGAGAAGCTCCCTTATATTAGTGGTCTGTGGGAGAAGCTCCCTTATATTAGTGGTCTGTGGGGGAAGCTCCCTTATATTAGTGGTCTGTGGGAGAAGCTCCCTTATATTAGTGGTCTGTGGGGGAAGCTCCCTTATATTAGTGGTCTGTGGGAGAAGCCCCCTTATATTAGTGGTCTGTGGGAGAAGCCCCCTTATATTAGTGGTCTGTGGGAGAAGCTCCCTTATATTAGTGGTCTGTGGGGGAAGCTCCCTATATTAGTGGTCTGTGGGAGAAGCCCCCTTATATTAGTGGTCTGTGGGAGAAGCCCCCTTATATTAGTGGTCATTGGTAGAGGGAGCTCCCTTATATTAGTGGTCTGTGAAACTCCCTTATATTAGTTGTCTGTGGGAGAAGCTCCCTTATATTAGTGGTCTGTGGGGGAAGCCCCCTTATATTAGTAGTCTGTGGGAGAAGCCCCCTTATATTAGTGGTCTGTGGGGAAGCCCCCTTATATTAGTTGTCTGTGGGAGATGCCCCCTTATATTAGTGGTCTGTGGGAGAAGCCCCCTTATATTAGTGGTCTGTGGGAGAAGCCCCCTTATATTAGTGGTCTGTGGGAGAAGCTCCCTTATATTAGTGGTCTGTGGGAGAAGCCCCTTATATTAGTGGTCTGTGGGAGAAGCCCCCTTATTAGTGGTCTGTGGGAGAAGCTCCCTTATATTAGTGGTCTGTGGGGGAAGCTCCCTTATATTAGTGGTCTGTGGGGGAAGCCCCCTTATATTAGTGGTCTGTGGGAGAAGCCCCCTTATATTAGTGGTCTGTGGAGAAGCCCCCTTATATTAGTGGTCTGTGGAGAAGCTCCCTTATATTAGTGGTCTGTGGGGGAAGCTCCCTTATATTAGTGGTCTGTGGGGGAAGCCCCCTTGTATTAGTTGTCTGTGGGGGAAGCCCCCTCATATTAGTAGTATGTGGGAGAAACCCCCTTATATTAGTGGTCTGTGGAGGAAGCCCCCTTGTATTAGTTGTCTGTGGGGGAAGCCCCCTCATATTAGTAGTATGTGGGCAGAAACCCCCTTATATTAGTGGTCTGTGGGAGAAGCCCCCTTATATTAGTGGTCTGTGGGAGAAGCCCCCTTATATTAGTGGTCTGTGGGAGAAGCTCCCTTATATTAGTGGTCTGTGGGAGAAGCCCCCTTATATTAGTGGTCTGTGGGAGAAGCTCCCTTATATTAGTGGTTTGTGGGGGAAGCCCCTCATATTAGTAGTATGTGGGAGAAACCCCCTTATATTAGTGGTCTGTGGGAGAAGCCCCCTTATATTAGTGGTCTGTGGGAGAAGCCCCCTTATATTAGTGGTCTGTGGGAGAAGCCCCCTTATATTAGTGGTCTGTGGGAGAAGCTCCCTTATATTAGTTGTCTGTGGGAGAAGCTCCCTTATATTAGTGGTCTGTGGGGGAAGCCCCCTTATATTAGTGGTCTGTGGGAGAAGCTCCCTTATATTAGTGGTCTGTGGGAGATGCCCCCTTATATTAGTGGTCTGTGGGAGAAGCCCCCTTATATTAGTGGTCTGTGGAGGAAGCCCCCTTATATTAGTGGTCTGTGGGAGAAGCCCCCTTATATTAGTGGTCTGTGGAGGAAGCCCCCTTATATTAGTGGTCTGTGGGAGAAGCTCCCTTATATTAGTGGTCTGTGGGAGAAGCCGCCTTATATTAGTGGTCTGTGGGAGAAGCCCCCTTATATTAGGTGTCTGTGGGAGAAGCTCCCTTATATTAGTGGTCTGTGGGGGAAGCTCCCTTATATTAGTGGTCTGTGGGAGAAGCTCCCTTATATTAGTGGTCTGTGGGAGAAGCTCCTTATATTAGTGGTCTGTGGGAGAAGCTCCCTTATATTAGTGGTCTGTGGGAGAAGCTCCCTTATATTAGTGGTCTGTGGGAGAAGCTCCCTTATATTAGTGGTCTGTGGGGGAAGCTCCCTTATATTAGTGGTCTGTGGGAGAAGCTCCCTTATATTAGTGGTCTGTGGGGGAAGCTCCCTTATATTAGTGGTCTGTGGGAGAAGCCCCCTTATATTAGTGGTCTGTGGGAGAAGCCCCCTTATATTAGTGGTCTGTGGGAGAAGCTCCCTTATATTAGTGGTCTGTGGGGGAAGCTCCCTTATATTAGTGGTCTGTGGGAGAAGCCCCCTTATATTAGTGGTCTGTGGGAGAAGCCCCCTTATATTAGTGGTCATTGGTAGAGGGAGCTCCCTTATATTAGTGGTCTGTGAAACTCCCTTATATTAGTTGTCTGTGGGAGAAGCTCCCTTATATTAGTGGTCTGTGGGGGAAGCCCCCTTATATTAGTAGTCTGTGGGAGAAGCCCCCTTATATTAGTGGTCTGTGGGGGAAGCCCCCTTATATTAGTTGTCTGTGGGAGATGCCCCCTTATATTAGTGGTCTGTGGGAGAAGCCCCCTTATATTAGTGGTCTGTGGGAGAAGCCCCCTTATATTAGTGGTCTGTGGGAGAAGCTCCCTTATATTAGTGGTCTGTGGGAGAAGCCCCCTTATATTAGTGGTCTGTGGGAGAAGCCCCCTTATATTAGTGGTCTGTGGGAGAAGCTCCCTTATATTAGTGGTCTGTGGGGGAAGCTCCCTTATATTAGTGGTCTGTGGGGGAAGCCCCCTTATATTAGTGGTCTGTGGGAGAAGCCCCCTTATATTAGTGGTCTGTGGGAGAAGCCCCCTTATATTAGTGGTCTGTGGGAGAAGCTCCCTTATATTAGTGGTCTGTGGGGGAAGCTCCCTTATATTAGTGGTCTGTGGGGGAAGCCCCCTTGTATTCGTTGTCTGTGGGGGAAGCCCCCTCATATTAGTAGTATGTGGGAGAAACCCCCCTTATATTAGTGGTCTGTGGAGGAAGCCCCCTTGTATTAGTTATCTGTGGGGGAAGCCCCCTCATATTAGTAGTATGTGGGAGAAACCCCCTTATATTAGTGGTCTGTGGGAGAAGCCCCCTTATATTAGTGGTCTGTGGGAGAAGCCCCCTTATATTAGTGGTCTGTGGAGAAGCTCCCTTATATTAGTGGTCTGTGGGAGAAGCCCCCTTATATTAGTGGTCTGTGGGAGAAGCTCCCTTATATTAGTGGTTTGTGGGGGAAGCCCCCTCATATTAGTAGTATGTGGGAGAAACCCCCTTATATTAGTGGTCTGTGGGAGAAGCCCCCTTATATTAGTGGTCTGTGGGAGAAGCCCCCTTATATTAGTGGTCTGTGGGAGAAGCCCCCTTATATTAGTGGTCTGTGGGAGAAGCCCCCTTATATTAGTGGTCTGTGGGAGAAGCTCCCTTATATTAGTGGTCTGTGGGGGAAGCTCCCTTATATTAGTGGTCTGTGGGGGAAGCTCCCTTATATTAGTTGTCTGTGGGGAAGCCCC